>BLKR01001547.1:0-276065 GCA_011170035.1 Teleogryllus occipitalis
AAAGAACGGTTTATTAAGTTTAATTTTTAGTATTTTTATACAGTTATATTTTCAATTTTTGTAAGCATAAACAAGTATTATTATGCTTTGAACCTTCGTGTAATAAAACAATTTAGAACTTTTTTTTATATATTTTAATGGAATCAATAGGATCTTGATCACACAGTTGAGATGTCGGTGCGTATTCGATCATCAATCCCAATCTGCCACATGATCATCGCTGAACCCGTTTAAAATTTCATCACTGACCTCCAGTCGACCCCGCAGGGTCCATATCGACCCTATTTTGACACCTTGGACTAGAATTTTTTTTAATGTTAAGAAACAGGACGAAAACGAATTAATTCGCTTTAGGCATCCACATTTCACATAAGTTTTGAGCTTCAAAGCAACATTTTTTTTTCGTTACATATTACTTCCTTGATATATTTCGCTCAAAAAACGCGTGCACCTTTGTTAATATTAAGTCTCTCCTGATGGGAGGAAACTTTTTGTTTATTGGTGCAAGAAAAAAAAATCATATTTTTTCTCTAACTAAGACACAAAACTCAATCGAAAAAGATTAATGTGTAACGCACATAAACTATTTAAATAATGTTAAATGAACTCTTAGTATCAAGTTCTATCATGAGACAACGAGAGATCGCGTGCAGAAAATAGCACGTTATCTAAGGCTATTTCTCCGGCATGGGTATGGAATTATTGATGGAAGACACCCCGTTTATGTCCGATCGGAACAGACTACATCTGAAATTCTCATCCAGGTAGCGGCTGATCTCAACCCATCTATCTAGCAAGTGATGAAACTCCGGTCGGTATACGGGACTAACAAATTAGCATCCAGGGTGGTAAACACGAAATGCAAAAACACTACTTAAAATGAAGGTAACAGAATCCGGATCATTCTGGAATGTACGTAGGGCGCAATGGCCAGGTGTTTAGTAGAAAAACTGGTATTGTATCTAAACTCCGCCGGTAGTCAAACTTCTTGACCAAGCTCCGTGAAGTCACGGAAGCTAAGCATCTCGAGACACTGCGGGTCCCTAGACGCGTGACTGTCTGAGACATCCGTATTTTAAAGACACTGAACCCCAGGCCGATTGGGATAAAAGACAATGACTGATATCTTGACGTATGGCCGACTTATGGTCAGGAATACTCCTGGAGTTGAACGTCAAAAAAGGCTTGGAACATTGCCACGCAAGTAGCTGAGTAGTTTCGTAGTGACCATACGTGAACCCAATATGAATCTCACGAGAAGTCCTAGTTTAAGCGTAGATTTCTCTGATCGTTTGCGAATGGATGGACCTCAGGGTAGGGTGGTTTTTTGTTTAGGTAGATTTTAGTCGAAGCTGTTTTATCTTTTAGGACTTTTTTATTAGAAATATTTTGCACATTTTTTTTACTCTTAGAAATAGTTTCGTCTATCAACGCAAATCGTATGTTTAGAAAAAAACATGCGTAATCGTTTTGTGGAAACTCCAGCGTATTTCTACAGCCAGGTCAGGCGGTAATCATGTTAAAATATCTTAGTACTGACGATGTTGAGAAAAGTTGCTCAATCGACGCAACACTGCAAATGTTGAACTAGTTCTTTTAAAAATACACTGCCATCTTTGTTTGTTGAAAGGACCGCAAAAACTGAAAATATTCGAAGAGATACTGGTAAAAAATGATTATGCTAAATATATTATGTAGAATCATGTCCCAAATGTATTAAATTTTCTTTTGAATATATTGCAATTTATTCTGGGGTCCGGTGTTGACCCTTCTCATTGGTGTTTTCCGAGCACCAGAATGGCACTGGTAAGCGACAATTAATTACGAATTCCCAACCTCGAATGCCGCCTTGTAAAACATAAGCGTCGATGAAACCAGGGTTGCTCAAATGGGCAGCCTAATCGGCATGTCATGAACCAGCACTTATCTAGCAACCGAGGTAGGGCGCAGCTTGTCAAGTCAGTCCGTCGGGTGGGGGTAGAAAGAAGGAGCGAAGGGAGGCGATCGGAGACGATCGGCTCTACTCTAGTGAAGGGCGAATGACACCCGAGCTAGGCAGTCTAGCCCGAACAGCACTGAACAAAGCTACTACAGTCGTGTTTTTGCGAGTGTGAATGACTTGAGAGAACATAATGCAACGTACCCTCTCAGTGAATTTTGCGTTGCTCTTTTATTTGTCGTGGGGCAGCACAATCGCTCACACAAACACAAGCTCTCGCGTGCGCTCGCAAACACGGCAGCAGCACGGTAGCACGGTACGCACACTCAGAGTAGACGTTGCCTCAGAGCTCAACTCTGGGCAGGCGAAGAGACTTGGCAAGCAATAGCGCTTTTATTTAGCGAGGACACAGATCTTTTCCTAGTCTCTCAATATATACACTTTCACGTTTATGATTTTGTTACTTCTGGCTGTACTTTTCTCAGCACTCTTGCATAGAATCTAATACTCCCCTTCACTGTTTCTAGATTAGAAGATTGCTCCTTCGCAGTAAGTGTTACGTGTACGTGTACAATTAATGATGGCAAATTTTACCAAATCATCGATACATCAATGTTTCGATGCATCGCTAAAGAGTGTTCGATGTCGACGAAAACATCGACGAGAAAACATCGATGTTTTCAGTATAGACTAAAAAACATGCTATATTCATATTCATTTTCAATTACGGTAAGTAAAAGGGATATATTTTATTGTTTGGTTACCAGGATGTTAATAGTATGTAAAAATTACTATCGACTGTAAATAATAAAATTAACAATAAAGATCGAAGTGTTTTGCTATCGACTTCGTGTTTCACTGTCGATTCAGGCAATGACACGCCTGGCGTTAACATACATTCAAAACACTAGGGAGACATGAATCTAGAAGACTTTCTGCGTCATATATTAAGAATAATGTCAAAAATGTATACTTGTAAGTTTCGATGAATTCTTGCTTCAAACCAAATTATGTACGTAACTCGTACGAAAGTACCTGTGGCGCACACATTTAAAATACTATTACTCCTATCGTCGCCTCGTCCGTCAATATTTTAATCCTACTCAAACGGCTTACTTTCTGTACTAGTTACGTAAATAACTATTGTCCAATTTTTCATTATCATTTAAACGGCCATAATAACTAAAAATAATTTGAAATGACACAATTTATTGTTACACTAATTTTACCACAATAACATTCCAATGTTCACAACAGAAATAGAAACAGAAGATGTTTTTGAAAGGAATTCATTCAAATTCATTCTATGTCCGTCTTTCCTGTCCCACCTAGCACGTTCAATGCAGTGTACACTTCATCCGCAATACTGAAAAAGACATTATTAAGTTTTTACTAACTAAAATAGAGTACAAGAGTATTACACGCTCGTTACTAAACGCTTCAACATACTAACACGCTGGTAAACAAGGAGTGATTTCCATTAACACACATAATCCTGAAAACAAAAGAACTGGCTCGAAATCGGAGCAAAATTTTTCCGAGAACAATAAACCTAAGTGCCCGTCAAATTTAGAACAGAATAAGTTTACACTCCGGGAGTTTCATGTTGATCGCAGATACCAGCCATGATGTAAGGCCGTGCCCCGTGTTTAAATGGGCCGGTGGAACGCACAGCAGTGTGCACAACACCGGAGCGGTAACACGGGCCATAAACTCCGCGACCGGCGGCACCGCTCCCAGCCAAAGCATAGCCAATGGTCACATCAGATAGATTTAAATCCGCGTGCGATGAATGAATTGTGCGTGCGGGAGCTTCCAACAATTTGCGCGGCGATCGAGTGACGTTCAAGCGATTTTCAGCGCCAGGTCTATTCGTCTCTCGCCCAATTGAATTCCATAAATCGATTTCGACCAACAATTTTCCGTGGCTCCCTGTGGAAATTATACAGTGACCCCTCTCCCTCCCCAGCGCGGTCGCGTGACATCCGGCAAAGAAATACGAAGCGCCATGCCATCACTGCCCCCGCGCCGCGCCGCGCCGTGCCACGACCAGACACGAGCCACCGACCCACGGTTGCCAGATTGTTTCTTATGCTTAATACAAGTTGTTAAAATAACAGTAATAAATAACAATAAGAATAATAACTGACAAAAATAATAACTGACAATAAGAATAATAACTGACAATAGGAATAATAACTGACAACAATAATTGACAACAACAATAATAACTGACAATGACTAACAATAACTAATGACAATAACTAATAACAATAGCTAACAATGCCTAACGATAACAATGCCTAACGATAACAATGCCTAACGATAACAATGCCTAACGATAACAATGCCTAACGATAACAATGCCTAACAATAACAATGCCTAACAATAGCAATGCCTAACAATAACAATACCTAACAATAACAATACCTAACAATAACAATACCTAACAATAACAATACCTAAAAATAACAATACATCCACGATTATCGAAGTTTTCAATAAATTTAATCTTATTTAACAATTTAATATTCACTTATATATTAAAATATAAAACATGTACATTAAATATTGGTCTCTTACGAGACGCAAAATCCTGGTGGATCTAGGTGTTCCGTCGCTCTGGCAACACCGCCGCAGGGGGCCCGCCGCGCGAGATAGCTGTTCGTGGCCACCGGCAAATGAAACCAACTCCGCGCCGTTGCAATGGAGGGCGGCTAAATAGCGTCGTTGGGCGCGACGGGGGCGCCGAGGGCCAGCCGCGAGCGGGCAGCCCATCCCGAAAGGAACGCGGCGCCATCTAGCGGCGAAAAGAGCGGTGAGGCACGGCGCCATGCGGCGCGGCGTTGCCATCCCGTTGCGCGTGCCACTCGCCCTCTGGGGACACGGGGAGGCGGGGCGCGGCACAAGGGGATGCATTGCGCGTGAAGCTTTGGAGCGGAGTGGGGAGAGACCAGTTCTCCGATTTGGGACCGGCTAAGGTAGTCCAAAGGCACTGAAGCCTGTTTTACACGGTCATTATTTCATTTTCTTTTTTTTTTCATCATTTTTGTATACAGAAACTGGATGGAAAAAGAACGTTCGGTTCAATGCGTACCGAAACTGCATGAACGTGATTCCACCGTTTTATACGGTCATTTCTGGTCTGTACGCCGTCTGTACGTAATCGTGATGAAAATACTTCCTCCGAACGCCGCAAAGAGCACTGGAAGTTTAATAATGGAACATCGAATTTACGGAAAGAAATGAAATTAGCGGAAAGAATGATCATAGTTACAAATTCGCAGTGTAAGGAGTATAAAGGCGAGTGAGGTATTGTGGTTTTATTTGCGAGATGGAAAGGAAAACAATAATCGCTACGGCGACAGCTAGCATTATTGTGGCATCTGCTGCCGCGTATATACCCTCTGTCCGGAGAACGCACACAATCGAAGAAAGTTCCATAAAGTGATACTAGAGGCGCCGTAGTCAAACTGGATGAAATCTATACGGAAAAATGAAGCATGCATCATTTCTTCGTACAAATGACAACCAGTCTGCTCAGTAACTTGTCTGTACCGACGGGAAATGATGAAAACATGACCCTGTAAAACAGACTTGACTGGGAGGTCCGAGGATTCGCATCCCGATGCTGGCAGGATTTTCAAGGAAAGGTAGAAGCTAGGTCGATTTCAGCCGCTATTTGGAGGCGAATTCTAGCGACCGGCTGCTCTGATCGGTAGTTTTCCGTGGTTTCTCCAGTCAACACCAGGCGAATGCCGGAGCAATACCCTAACAAACTGGCAACGGACCGGGGGCCATCTTCTTTCTTCATCCATCACGCTTCCTGTCCTCTTACACGCATACTTACACTAACATGCACTACACTGCCACACATGACGAGAGGCAAGTCGGGAGCTTAGAGCTTGTTCCGGATGGGGCGTTGCGCCGTTGAGGGGGTGCCCGAATAGGGAAACCCCCAGGTGTGGTTCGGCGCCAGATCTCACTTTTTAGACGAGATGGAATAACACCACCTCCCGAGATATAACACACACTACACTTACTGGATAAATAATCATAGTAGTTGACGCGCCCGGAAACACTAAATAAGTCAATCGTATTTGGTTCCGTATTAAATTAATATGGACAAAGTAGTATATTATTCTTCAGCTCTTGCGATGAGTTCGCGTGAATATTTGAGAGGTCAGTACTAAAACTATAAACAAATGCTGGTGTCAACAATTATAAATCAATAACTCCTACCTTCATCTAGATGTTTGTTCAATTATCCTCGATCCCATTAAGCAATTTCTGTGATAGTCTTGCTTTGCACCTGAACCCTACTGGTGTTGAAAATGAAAACTGGTTAAGAAAAATGGAGAAACACGGTCATTCAAGACGAGACTCAAAATACACGAACCTTTGAATGAAGGTTCTAGAAACTAAGACGTATGCACATTAAATACCCAGATTGTCTCGATTAAAATTTACTGTTAATAATAAAATTACAGTGGAGGGTACATAATTGTTTGTCTCATAAGCATCATACAGTAAACACCTTAGTGTGAGGTGAGAGATTTTGTTTCAATGATGTAACATTTAACTACTGGTATACCAAACGCGAAGGGACTTCTGTTATTCGATGAATTTTCAAGTTTCCAGCGAAATCTGGATTTCTTCACTTTCTGTATTTCAGTCACAGTCAGAAAGCATGCAGCTCCGAGAAGTATGACTTGACTGGAGAACTTGACTGTGCATTACAGGATGGCAATACAGACGAAGATTTTGAACGTGAACCCTCGAAGACATTATGACTATGACTGAAAAACGGAAAGCGAAGGACTACAAATATTGATAGAGGACAATGTACAATAGATTGAAATCAATATTCAAACTTTAAAGAGTCGCGCGAAATGTCGGTGACACTACGAAAAGAAAGTTATTTAATATACGTGCAATAACCAAATTCTTGTCTTTACGTCCACTCAACAAGAAGGAATATGAAACAACAGAAAAGTCTGACACACATTTCATAAAACTCAATTGTAGACTTGATTAATGATTTCGGGCGCATCAACTGCTAAGGTCATTAGTCTCGTAAGTATTGTGCATGTTTTTCATCGGGAGGTGGTGTTGACCTTCCCCCGCGGGATGGTGAGATCCGGCGCCCTGACCTACGACGGCTAGCGGGATTTTCCGCAACCAGCAACCTCCCACCAGCGGGCACCGCCCCAGCCTGGCAAGCTCCCGACTGGTCTGTCGACGTGTGTGGTAGTGTAATGAATGTAAGTGTGTGTGTGTGTAAGTAAGGTGGTGAGAATAGGACAAGTAAGAGGAAGGACAAATCGTGCACGGTCCATTTGTTAGGGTACTGCTTCGGCATTCGCCTGATGTTGATCGCAGAAACAACGGAAAACAACCGATCAGAGAAGCCGGCCGCTAAATTTCTCCTCCAGGCAGCGATTGAACTCGACCGAGTTTTCTAGTGTCGAAAATCTTACCTCTGTCGGGGCTCGTACTTAAGACCTCCCGGCCAGAGGCACAGCAGTGACATTGGTTGATGCTTTGAGCCACTTCTCATGGTGGGTAGACTTGAAATGAGTTATAGGTTAGGGGTAGGACATACAGACAGTATTCAAGAAAAATCTCGGTTTACGTTAAAACGTTTACGATATGAATCACATAATTTATTGCTTTAAAGTTTCAATTTTTTTGTCAATGAAAGAATCGTCTTATTTCAGTTGGTTTGTACACACGCTAAGAGCTCTCATTATAACGCGTAATGTCATTTATAATATATCTTAACCCTGACAACAATACTGTCAGTTTCTATGAAATTTGGTTCCATTTCTGTTGAAACCTACAGAATAGTTATGTGTTTCCGAAAATGTGCTAAGTGAGAGGGTACTTCACAATTCTAGAAAGGTAATATGTATAACGTTGCATTGTTATGAATACCTCGTAACAGTGCTTTCAATGTCATATTTAGACGTCAATGAAGAGATCTTACACGCATCTATTTGTCTTAAAATATTTTCAATTAATAAATGTGTTCAAAACAGGATATTATATTTTAATACAGATAACATCATTCTCTTTGAGAAACTGAATGCACCTCGCCTATAATGCGGCAAAATTCAGGGGTCTCAAAGAGCATTAATAAAAAAATTAAAAATCTCCTGTAAATGATTTAAATCTATTGCAATTACACCAAACGCTTTGAAAACGTATCAGAATCTATTTGAGTACTTTTATTTTGCATTGACAAATTCAAAGTCAATAATTGCTTTCATATTTCTTCTTCGAATTACGTCCTTATTTCACATCATGGAAATTCTCTGAATCTGAGATCGGTTGCGTAAAAAGAACTCACGAAACTGCCCGTTTACTATGAATTTTCATTTCGTGTGCGGTCATAGTTACAGTGACTTCTGCTTCATCCGTATTGCTATTGAATATTTAGTGGTAATATGAAATGAATGATTCTCTACGCTTATAATATTACATTAATTACTCGCCGCTACCTCCCAATCTGCTCTTAAGCCCTGGATGGAGTACATCGTTCATACCCGGCTGCGCATGAGACGAAAGGCTCACATTTGAAAATGAATAAATACGTTTTTTATTCCACTATTAATGTCCATAAACGAAATGTAAGGACTCGATCACTCTCGCCCAATTATATGCATTTTACGAGTGTTTTATCGCTTTAGTTTTAACACCACGGACTTGTTTCTACTGGAATATGAATACACAATTCTTGGTAACACAAACCGATTTGGATAATAACTACGATTATTTCATCAATTGTACAAATGGACACAGAAAAACCTACCAAGCAGTGATTTGTCTTAGCGCCTATTTCCACGAAACTGGCTCAATTATTATGTCAGGTGAGCCAGTGAACTCTCAAAGAAGAATTTGTTGCTTTACCAATTATTGGACTTATTAGATTCCTCCAGTATTTTATTAGTTATTGAATAGTTAACTAAATACTCTCAAAAGTGAAGCTTAATATCGTCCAAAGTATAATGAATCCTTTAAAAAGTAGGCAATTTTAGTCAACGACTTTGTAGACGGGAGATATTCCGCTCAGCGTAACATGATACAGCTGCAGAGACGACGCGTATACGCACGCATGGAACGAGGACAGTAAACATACGGAGAGTCATTCACCGTTTGAGAGAAGAGACATTTTATTTAAGTACTCCTAAAACACTTCTAAAAGAAAGGGCTTGAATTAGTACTGATGTGCTTCTAACAACAACGGAATTAACTTTATTACAAAGAACGTAACAGCGCTGATGAAACCGTTTGCAACGTTGCCACTGCAGCGCAACTGTGTCTCGAAATGGGGCTGTGTTAGCATTTTGTCACAATGTCCGTGCTTCGTAACTCTATTACGCACAAACGTCGCCATGCGGAAGTAACAAGATACGTACAAAATTGTGGATGTGCCAGCCGTAACCCGCTATTCCACTGGCACGGAATTAGTGTGCTAGACGGAGACCTCCGTAAGTAGTTTTGTTTGTTACGCTAGCATTGAGACGCAATCGTATTAGTTGCGTTGCATAATGGAAATGACCGACTTTGTAATCTGGAACGGAAACAATCTGACAAGGAAACGCCACAGGTTGGGAAATTGACTTAATGGTTTTGAGAAATGGTAAGGTACCTTGTGTGTTGGTAAATGAATATACTAGCGCCCATGAGGCAAGCGCGGTTTTGAAAATACCGTGACGTGTTTCAAAAGTGTGTGGTACATACAAAAAATTGCTGAAATACTCTGCGTTACGCGGATATTTATTAATCATAATAACCCTGTCTTTCCTGACCCGCCCTGCCCGTTCTCACCTAGGCGCGTATGTCACGATCATCGTTACTACGTAAACTGTGAGCAGCTATATTGTTTCATACTTACGACAAACTTCCAGTAACAATTTTTTCATTCAATTACTATGCGTCTTTACGGCTTTCAGAAAAGTTTAATTTAGTTTCGTGAATTTACTCATTATTAAGAAGATATTTGCGAAAACTGAAATAATGCATATTTAAAGTTTGTTCTAAAAGTTGGAAAAGGGATTGGAGTAATTTTTACCAAATCGCATTCATACAGTAACTTTTCTCTTGTTTCGACGGTCACTGTACAAAATTTTTATTTAGATTTTATTAAGATCGGAAATAATAATTTAAAACGAAAGTTCCCTCATCTATTCCTAACAAAACTACTTCAGTGGAAACCCCATTGAAATTGGTTTGGCAGTTCCAGAGATTTCCCCGGTCAGACTGATCATAATCGTAGAAACAGTTGAAACTGCTTTTATACCAAGTAAAGAGCGATACGAGATTAAAAAACAGATATTTTGAAATCAGACAGAAATTCCATTTTTATTTATAGAGATACTACAGTACAATCCCGCTCATCCAAAATAATTGCGACTGGACACGTTTCGGATTATCGATTTCTTTTGGATTACGCGGAATTTTTTGTTATTATTGCTAAATGGGTAAAAAAGAGCTTTGAGATCAGTTGTTATCTCTAAATCCAACAATAGCTTGGAAAAAAGTTATTGTTTGGGTTAGAGATACAAGCTTACGTAAGTCGGAACAGACTGGGTGAAGCGATAACGTGGATATCACGCAATTTGGCTTCTAGGGAAAAGTATTCTTCTGTCTGTCAAACAAATGCAACTGATATTCTCAAACTAATGTATATTTGTACTGCACTTAATAACACATTGTATTAGACATTGTTTTACATGTATAATTTGTATGTATGTATAATTTTAAAAAATAACAATGTATCAAACGTTCTTATTTTTACCTTCTCCGAAATCGTCAGTTGATTCGATTTAGATTAAGTGTGCTTTTGGATTTTAGATGTCGGATTAAGGATTATCTAATAACGTTATTACTGTCATTACCACTATTATATTATTGTTACTACTACTATTATATTATTGTTACTATTTTATTATTACTATTATTATTGTTATTATTAAATTGTTCCCCAATCCGTAGTCTATTCTCGTGACAAATGTTAAAATCAAAATATACAGGGTTTTCTGCTAATAATAATACATTAAGTTTCCAGTTTGTTATAATGTCTGTCATCATGTTTCATCTTCCAATATTAGTTTAAATTACCTACATGACAAATAGATTTATTGCTTATGGTAGAGAATAAAGACATTATTACTTCAATATTAGTGTTACCTTCATTTTTTGATACAAGTGGAAAGTTTATTCTTAAAGTGATTTTGTGCTCAAGGAAACGACAACCATTACACACAAGAATTGAATACACAATTCTCCAAAATTTGTAATTGATGTTCAAAATAAAACACGAGCTTCTCCAAAATGTTGTAATCCTGGAATTTGCACCAACGATGAACTAACAATTGTTAAGAGAAACGCTTGTATAATTTGATTATCTCTGCTTCCATATATAACACGATTATCTCTACTGCCCTTACCACAGACCTTCAATATATTGAACCGAACCTTAGTGTCCATCCTTCCCTTCCTTTCCCTCCGTTACGACATCTAAAAGCGACATGACTTCCACATCATTCGGAATGGCTGTTATACTCTGTTGCAAAATTACGTCTCGATTCACCACGCCCATTACACTATACGCGATATATTTGATAACCACAACAACATGCAGGGACGACTCTGACGTTTTACTGCTTTAAAACCTTTCACTGTTTATTCGCAGTATTTCACTGTAGTCATTTTTCATTATGAATATATCAAATGAAAATGTTAAACTATTATCTTCACTATTATAGAATTGTTTTGTGAAAAATGTTCCTCTTTGGTTCTTTTTTGAAAACTGTCTTACTCGTAAACCCTCTCAGGGTATATTCTTTCATGACTCCTCTGGTCTCATCAAAATTTTTCTCCTGACATTTTCCTGTTGTAGGTGAAACTGTTTAGATTTAGTTTAATGTTATTGAAACAACTAACTACACTTTTATCCTCACAGCTATCTCTAACTCAGGCACTTCGGGTCATTGCTTCAATCCGCAGCCTTCGGGTCTTTCTCTGCTCACTCCCATTCATCTTTTATGTAATTCGCACACCATGCAATTAGATGATGTCACTGCAGTGCGTCTGACCGGGACGTTCTAGGGTTCAAGTCAAGATGGTGGCAGGATTTTCGGCTCTAGCTTCTTACCTAGGACGAATTCAACCGCTTTCTGGACGAGAACTCTAGCGGCAGGCTGTTTTGATCGGCAATTTTCCTTGGTTTCAACGATATATACCAGGGGAATGCCGAAGAAGTACAAACGGGCCACGAATCACGCGCGATCTTTTCTTCCTCTTCCCTGTCCTATACTCACTTTCTACTAACACACACGTACACTTACATGCACTAGACCACCATTAGAGTCGAGAGCTTAAAGCTTGTCCTAGGTGGGGCGATGCCTCGTTGGTTGGAGAGAAACTTGATGGCGGAAATACCGCAAGCCGATGACGTGCAGGTCGACATCAGATCTTATCATCCAGGAATGAAAGAACAGAGTCACCTCATTATAAAACATGCACTGCACTTAGGGGACTAATACGTGTAGTAGGTAACGCGCCCGGAAACACGAAATAATCAAGGGTTATACCGAGACCCACATTTGCCTGAGGATGGCCAAGTACATTCATTGTATGTAACATTGTATCCGTCTAAATCCCCGAAAAATGAAAGTCGAATGGGAGGAAATAAATTTTACAAAAAGAAAAAAAATTAACCTAACCCTCCAACCACACTATTTATGCAACAAGTATCACATGTGTGTTGACTAAATTATATTTACCCCCTTCACTTCTTCCTCACCCGGTACTACATTCCACCTTGGGCGAGAGACTCGTCATTTCACCTCACCGTCCTAGCGCCTCTGTCTCTGATCTCGCCGCCATCTCAACAGCGCCCGCATCGGGGCTCGAACTGTGCGAGTGGCGCTGCCAGCGGCAGGTGCGCCAATTAGTCCGTAATTGCTGGTAGCGCGCTAAATTGGGTCTTGCCTCCACCTTCTCGGCCGCGGCCGCCTCCAGCGCCGTTTGCACCCTCTCCGACGGCGCCTCCACCGCCCACCGCGCGCACACGCGTCTCGCCCCCACGTGCCTCGCGGCTTCCTCGACCTTTCCCTTCGCTCGCCCGCTCCGTGTGCGGCAGACACACGCGTCGACTAGTTTCCCTGCCCACGTCGACTCCATCATCTTTGATCGATTACACAGGCACAAAAAAAAGCCAAGCCCGAAGACTTGAGACTGGTTTCTCTATGTATGTCGACGCGCTGTATCCGAATAAGAATCCAGAATTACGCCACCATCTTCCAGTTTTTTTTTAAATCGTGAAAAAAAAAACACCGTAAATTTGTAGATTGTAAGTTTCACTTTTTTTTCGATTGAAACAAAACTGGAGGCTGATGGCGCAATTCTGGCTTCATATTCGGATTTGGCGCGTCGACATACATAGAGAAACATGTGCCAAGTCTTTGAGTGTGATAACAACCCCCAAAAGGAAAGCAAATACAATTTCACAGTGGTTTTTCTGATTGATAAAATGGAGGATGATGGCGCAATTTTGACTTTAGATTCGAATTCAACGCGTCGAAATACGTAGGGAAACATGTGTCATGTTTTTCGGTCGGACTTCTTTTTCGTGTGTGTGTGTGTATGTGAATGTGAATGTGCCTGTTTTAATGATTCCGGGCGCGGCAACAGAAGATGTCATTAGCCTCCTAAGCTGTTTTTATCGCGGTTGGTGGCGCTGATCTTCCCCCGTGTGTGGCGAATCCCTGCGCCGACCTACGTTGCTTGCGGGGATTTTCCCTAACCAGGTATCTCCCACCAGCGTGGCTCAGCCGGGACAAGCTCTAAGCTTCCGACTGGTCTCCCGACAAGTGTGATAGTGAATGTGTATGTAAGTGAAGGGTGAGGACAGGACAAGGAAGAGGAGGAAGGAAAGATCGAGCGCCGGCCGTGACCCGTTTGTTAGAGTATTGCTCCGGCATTTGCCTGGTGTTGATCGGAGAAACAAAACTACTGACAGAGCAGCCGCCCGCTAAAATTCTCCCCCAGTCCATCACCATGTTCATTACTACATCATCATCATCATCATCATCAGCAGCAGCAGCAGCAGTATCAACAATACATTCGAGCGTAGTCTAATTATGAACGCTTGACTTCGGCCATATTAAAAGGTCTAGATTTGAAACTAATATGACCATTATATTATTATTAATACTTTTACCATTCCACTGTTTCTTTCATTACTGCTGAGATGAGACAGAATAACAGCCGTTGCAGCTGTAGCGTCACTGACAGATCCCAGACAGCGAGTCACAATGATGGCAGTGCTCAGCTAGGTCGAATTCAGCCACTGTGTGGAGGAGTTTTCTAGGGCCCGACTGCCCTGATCGGTATTTGTCCGTGGTTTCTTCGTGTGTTCGTCATCCTTGTCTTCTTATCTAACCTTACTTTCATATGTACATGATACACAACTACATGCACTACTCCGCTACAAATGTCAGGAAATCAGTAGCGATCTTGCAGCTTTTTCCGTCAGGGGCAGTGGCACTGCAAGGGAGAAAATGGAGAGGAGAAATTCCCGTCAGCTAACGTGTAGCCTAGATAGGAGCAGGATCCCTCGCTTCTGCGGGAGTGTACTCGTAATATCCCCACCGCCCGGGATATAAAATGTACTGTACTTACAGGACAAACGACATTAGGTGACGCATCTAGAAACAGATTATTCCATTCTCACTGCCACACCACGCCTTCTCCATCACGGGCGTTACCCTCCGCTACCGATGCCCCCTCCGCCACGTCCACCCAGCACCGCCCAGCCCAGACCCCCGCGTCGCCCCCCGCCCCGCCACCCGCCCCGCCCCCGGCCCGACGCCGACACGACCCCGACTCCACCCCGCCCCGCCCCCGCCCCCGACCTGGCCCCCACCCCGCCCACGCCCCCGCCCACGCCCCTGCCCACGCCCACGCCCACGCCCACGCCCCGCCCGTCCCGGCCGCGCTTCTCGTGGGAGCTCCGAAAGGAGGCGCTGCGCGCGGGGAGGTATCATATTCAAATTCAGCAGCGCGCGAGGCGGCGCCCGCCCGAGCAGCCGGGCTCTCCCGTTACCCTGCGCAGTGTACTCTTGCGCGGCAGCGGCAACCCGTATTTGCCTCACACGCACGGCGGTATCGTCGACCTACAGAAGTTGTAAGAGCGGGCGAAGGACGAGAGGGAAATGTGGGGGTAAAAAGGTAATGTTGAAAAAAGGAGAAAGGTTGGCTGGAGCATGGAAGGAGAGAAAAGTTTGGTAACAGGAAGTGAAGAAGCGAGGGTCAAATGAATGGAGTGACGAAAGAGAGCGACGGAAAGAAGCGGAAGAGACGGGTGATGGAAAGGGGGCGAAGGAATGGATGCAGAAAGGAAATATATAAAAAAGTAAAGAAAAGGAGAGAAGAAAGGAGCAAAGAAAGAGCCGTAGAAACGAAAGAGTGAAGAAAAGTAAATAAAGGGGAAAAAAAGGAGCGGAAGAAGGAGTAGATAAAGGAGCGAAGAAGAGCGAATGAGACGAGAACGAGTCTTCATAGCTTGAAGATTCGTACTTATTTTCATTTAATACAATATCTTGAATGTGAATATGATCTTGAAGGAGAAGAAAATTATTTTGTTCGAAGAGATAACGCGAAAAAATGGAGGACAACGCCCTTCAAAAAGTCTTCGAAGATTAGTCACAAGAACATAATAAAAAAGTTTCCCTTAATGTTGAATCAGAAATAGAAGCATTTTTACGGATTACTAATGAAAATACGTTGGATGAGAAGGACATATACCAACATCTACATTCGTAAAAATAATATCTTCAGTTCACACGTGGTAAATTTTCGGAAAATATCACGCCAAGTCCGTCATTATGATTCTTGACTACAAACAAGAGACTAATATTATTCACGCATTATTTTGTAAATGTAATTTTGTCAATTGTGCCACTGTTACGAATTTTCAGATTCCCAAGTAATTTGTCTAAATATAAATGTTGCAAAAGTGTACGTATGAATAAATTATGTGCGCATGGAAACAATTAGCCTTCTTTGTGAGAGAGAAGCCGTAGAATAACTATATTTCCAAGAAAACGTAACAAATTTACACCGCGCTGCTGCTCGCGTAACATTCAGAGGTGCTGCCTCTCGAGGGATAAGCAGAATGTTGGCAGAAGCCAGCAGAAGCGATGGCGGTGGCGGTAGCAAAGGAGGAGACGGAATGAGAAGCGATAATAACATCGACGGGAGAGAAAATACGATGACAGTACAGTTGCCATTGCAAGAGTCGCCGATGTCGGCATGGTCGACGGCGAAAAATGGCATATACTATGACTACGATACCGGTAACATCAGCGTCGGTTGGTTGGTTGTTAGTGATTCCGGGCATGTTAACAGATTAGGTCATTAATCCCGTAAGTGTAGTGTATATTTCCCTCGGGAGTTGATGGTGATCTCTCCCCTGTGAATGGCGAGATCCGGCGCCGACTAACCGTCGACTAGCGGAGTTTTCCTCAACCAGGTATCTCCCACCAGCGGGGCACCACCCCAACCGGGACACACTCTAAACTCCGGACCGGTGTCCCGGCATGTGTGGTAGTGTAGTAAATGTTAGTGTAAGTGTGTGTAAGAGGAGAGGATAAGGAAGAGGAAGGAAAGATCGCACGCGGTCCATGGCCCGTTTGTTAGGGTACTGCTCCCGCATTCACCTGATGTTGATCGGAGAAACCATGGAAAACTTCCAAACAGAGCAGTGGTTTCTAGAATTCTTCTCCAGATAGTGTCTGAATTCTATGTAGTGGTCTAGCTAGTGTCGATAATTCTGCCACCGTAAGGCCTCGAACCTGGGATCTCCCGGTCAGAGGAACTGCAGTGACATCAGTTGATGTCCTGGGCCATCTCTCCGGGTATGAGCGGCGGGAAGTGGCTTCGGTGGCCAACGCGACCGAAGCAGTGTTGGCGGACACTGCCTCGGCAGCCAGGGAGGGGCGGGGGCGATGAGCAGGCGGGGTCAGTGGCGAACGCGGGGGCGGTGGCGGCTGAGGCGGCGGCGGCGTCCGGCGTCCGGCTATCGACCGACGACGCCAACTGCCCGCCGCCGCCGCCGCCGCGGCCGAAGCCTTTGCCTCATTAGAGGGGGCGGCAGGGAGCAGTAAACACCGGCCTCATCGCCGCCCGCGCCGCCGTAAACACACCCGCGCCACGCCGCCCGCCCAAGTGGCTCCCTCCTTCGAGACGGCGCCGCCCAACCCCTTTCGCAGCGCCCCAGGCCCACCCAGCTCCACCGCTCTGGGAAGCGTCAACGTCTTTCTGTTGTGTAACCACTACAATGCAGCCTAGTGTCTTTTACTTCTCTACAGACACGTAGTTGAGTCAAACAAGACAACACTACAATACAGCCTTGTGTCTTTTATTTCTCTACAGACACGTAGTTGAGTGGAACAAGACTACACTACAATACAGCCTTGTGTCTTTTATTTCTCTACAGACACGTAGTTGAGTGGAACAAGACAACGCAAAACTTACAACAAAGTAAGCCAACATAAAAAATATAACCTGTTTCCAAATGGTAATTTTCAACAATTGGCATTAAAAATCAGTGGCACTACCGCCATGTCATTCGTGAACTGTATAATCGTTTCTGGTATTCTCCGTTTCTACATTGTTTTATTCTGTTATTCTAAAATTGAGTAACGGGCACATTTTCCGGGGCCAATTCTAAACCATATCACACTATTATTAAATATTTATACTAAGATATTTATACTTAAATATTTATACTTTCGTAGATGAAAACCATTTACCATTGACCACGGTGAATAAGCTGATAAGTCGAAAAACTTACTTTTACTGGGGAGCAAAAAAACAACTTTAAACTAATGCTATAAAAAATTATTAATGATATTCAAACAAAACCTATACAAGAATAGTTTTGTCTGAATATCACCTTCGTTTGAATATCATTAATACCTGATTTAATTCATTTAAACGGTGGTTTTTGATCTATAAAATTAAGTGTTTATAACTTATCAGCTTATTCACTGGGATCAAAGATATATAAATTACACAAAATCATAATCATCGTACGGTGTAGCAAAAAATCCCTACTGTTCCACGGCCACCGTGCACGCGGCTGGGGGGGGGGGGATGTTCCCGAAGAGACGCGCGTCAATGCAGCGTGGGACCGAAGACGTGCAGCGCGGGGGGAGTGCAGGAGGCTGCGGCGGCGCCCACACCCACCCCACACCCCGCGGCCGCCAGGCTGCACCAGTGACCAGCCTCCAGAGCAGGTCATGTCGCATTCAGAAACAGGGTGCGAAAGGGAGAGAGTCACAAATGGAGAGGGTGAGAAAGTGAACGAGGGGGGGAAAGAGTGAAAGAAAGAGTCACGAACATGAAGATAGAAAGAGATGAGTTGAGAATGTGAGGCAAGAGAAAGTGAGAGAAGGGGTCAGAAAGAGAGGTAGATAAGACAGTAAAAGAGAGGGAGACGAGAAAGTGAAAGGAAGGGAGGTGAGAAAGTGAAAGGAAGGGAGGTGAGAAAGTGAAAGGAAGGGAGGTGAGAAAGTGAAAGAGGAAATAAGAAAGGGGCAGAGATAACAGAATGAGTTACATTTTCAAATTACTTGATATCTCACTTTAGCAAAATTTCTGACAATCGTTTCAGAGTAATCTTGGAATTGTTTTCTGTCATTTTATGTCCTAAGTGTTAACTATTAAAATTCAAACAATACACTCTAACATTCCTCCATTCTAGTTTATCTCTTGACAAAACCACCGGGGAATGAAATGATATTAACGACAGCCACGTGCCGGACGACAGCGAAATCGACGGGAAGGAGACGCCTCCAGCATTCATCCACAAGCGAAGTGACGTGTCCTTCCTACGTTCCCCAAGACCTCTGCGAACCCCACCAGCTCCACCCCCAGCAGTCACCCCCGCCGTCTTCACCCCACCCCCGCCTCCGCCCCCGCGACACCGATCCTGGCGTCCATTGCCGCCGCCGCCGCCACCGCCGCCACCGCCGCCACCACCGCCATCGTCACCGCCGCCAACACCACAACCACCATCACCACCACCGCCGTCGCCACCACCACAACCGCCACCGCAGCCACCGCTGCCACCGCCACCACCGCCACCACCGCCACCGCCACCGCCACCGCCGCCGCCGTCGCCATCGTCACCACCATCGTCACCGCCGCCAACACCACCACCACCACCACCACCACCGCTGCCACCGCCACCACCGCCACCGCCAGCGCCGCCGCCGCCATCGTCACCGCCGCCAACACCACAACCACCACCACCACCACCGCCGTCGCCACCACCACAACCGTCACCGCTGCCACCGCCGCCACCGCCACCTCCGCCGCCGCCGCCGATCAAACTTGCAAAGGAATCAGTCGGAGCGAGGCAGCGTGGCGCGGCGCGGGCGGCATGAAACTTTTAATGAAATCATCCCGAGGATCGATGGCGGCGGCGGCGCGGGCCGGCCAAGTGTCCATAAAGCGCGCCCCAAAAATACGGGCGCACTTAAACCCGGCGCGCAGGCAGCGGCCGAGCGCGCTTTAAACGCGCGTAACTCTGGATTTACAGGGGGCGCCACCGCCGCCGCCGCGGAGGGCGCTCGGACCGCGTGACGTCACGCCAAGAGGCCGCCAACGCCCCCACCCGGCAGGCCGACCGATGGTAGTGCAACGTGGCGTTTTGGGGGAAGGATTGTTCTTGACATCTCGTCATTTGGAAAAGAACGTTTCTTCTCATGCGACATTGTTTCAGTTGAATTTGGTGATAGAAGAATATTGCAGACAGTCTAACAGACGACTCCTGCTTTGATGAATGTTCTTACCACTTGAAGCGTGTGTTTGGAACTTTGAGGGCGTTATAGATGTCTCAGTGGAGGTAACTACACACTGTATCGTGTTTTTTTCAGGTATTCGGTCTTGGCTAGTATAAGACAAGCTGGAACGATATGATCAATAGGTTGTTGTTCTTATTATTATTATTATTATTATTATTATTATTATTATTATTATTATTATTATTACTATTAACATCACCATCATGCAAATATCTGAGTTATTACAGTTTAAGCTGGAATGATGAGAGAAATTAAATATTTACCGACGATGCCCTGCGGTAGAAAGCTAACGGACTACTAGTGTGACAACCGTATTTTTCATGCTCACTAATATGGATTCCCTCCCCCCTCACTCCTATTACGAACAATTCCATCACGTCGCACTACCAATGACGCAAAGTAGAGTGTTGTAAATCATTTCTCAAATTGGCAGCCGTCTACGTTAGTTATCATACGTTTCAAATGAATTACCGAAATGTCGACATGTTCCAAATAAAATTATGACCTTGTGTGTAATCCAATGTTAAGTACAATTCTTTCCGAATGATTCCCAGGTTTGTATTTACCAAGATGAGGTCAACAAATAAGGAATGATAATGGCGCTGCTTCAGACAATTTATTAATGGAGGTCTCCAGAATTCCAGCGGAAACGCTGACTTCATTTTACTCACACAGGAATAAGCGAGGAAGTACTTTGAAGTCGAACTTAGAATTAGTGGTAATTAGTTGTAAATAGTTTGTATTAGGTGTCATTATAGTCTTAAAATATCACTTGATACTGATCAAAAGAAACCACGGTCGATCTTTAACAATTTATTGGAAAATATTAATTACCGGAGCAAGCATAGATATGCTTTTTATAAAAGAAAGCTAAATCTATTTTTGTGCCTTGCCTCTAGGCTAGGCCCGAAAACACTCAAGAAAATCGTAATCCTATCTTCAATTTTATTCATGACATTCTTTCTTTTCTCTTACATTCATTATATTTCATTCATCATATACAAACTCACCTCTTTCAGGATGTGAATATTGTATTTGACCGCAGAGAAGGAAGAAATACGCACTCACCTGAAACAATGAGAATACAATTTTAAGTGCATGCAAAATAGAAAGGATTTTGTGTGAATACGTGTGGGACGGTGTGTGTTTTGTGTATGCTGCCATTTGATCTAGTTATACAAACATCATTAGGACGAGGAATTTCCAGAAATTATGTATAATATTCGTTACATGTTGGTAGCACATTAATGGGTTTAATTACTGACTAGATTACTCCTTGACTACATGGTCACCTGCCACAAATACGTTTGTCGAATTTGAAGAGCATTTCATTTTTTCCGTATTATCATCTTCTATTGATAATTTACGTTATTCAACAAATATAATTTTCTCGTATTATGATATATTATTAACATTTTATTTTCATTTAAATTGAAAACTTTTTCTTGACCTACTTGACCATCTTGACCTACTATTGCTGTTGAAACACATTAATTTGTAAAATCTGACGAAGATTGTGTATAGGTGTGACATATAAAAATACAATAATCAATTATTTCTCTTTTGTGTTGCAAATGAGAATGTTTTGAATTTCATTGTTTTCTTTGAATACGCTATGAACTACCTCTACTGCGGTACACCTTACTAACATAGTGTTTAATGCAATCAGGATTACCTGTTAAACAGGATGAATCATGTAACTTTAGCACCTTCTGTTATTTTTGAACGGTTGAAGTTATTGCAATGCAGTTTTCACGAAAGTGCGTGAGGGAATGGGGCTAATTGATGCGTGTATTCGTTGCGATTCTATCACTTGTATTTTAAAAGATATTGAGATAACTTTGTTTTTTCAAATGGAACTATACATTTTGTCAGTCCATTGTGACGAGTGTTAAAAGACGAATTCAATGACTTACATATTGTCATATGTTGGATAAGGATTTTTTTGAATAATTTTGATTTTTTTACGACTCGATTTTAAAGTATGTTTTAAATGTTACACTCCACCAACCAAGGTCGCGCAGCGCTGTTCTTGCTAGCACGTGTTCGGGGCGTTACAATATTCGTTAAAAATTAGTTGAAAAAATTAAAGTTACTCAAGAAAATGCTTTCCTAACACATGACAATATGTATATCATTGGATTCGTCCTTTTATGCTCGTCATGAAAGAAAAAATATGTATAGTTCCATTTAAAATAACACAAAATTATCTCAATATCTCGAAATATGCAAATTAGAAAGCAGACATTAATATTAATTAGCCCCATTCCCTCATGCACTTTCGTGAAACTTGCATTGCAATAACTTCAACCATTCAAATACTGCAGGAGGTGCTAAAGTTACGTGACTCACCTGTGTACGAATTAGCAGTAACAATCTCACGGTTTTCAGAGACATTCTAATAATTTGACCAAATTCTTCTACAAAAAACATAAAAATGATTGCCTCTCCGCACAAACATCATAATATACGATAACGTACCTCAAATTACTCACTACCAAGATGTTACTTGTTAGCCGAATATTTCATCAGTAATTACTCGAAGTTATCTTAATGGTTTAATATAACCACGCAAAAATATACCTCTGCAAATTTGACTACGCAAGAGAACTTCTATAGTCATGCAGCCATATTTGCAATGGAATCATCAGGCACCATCGCCGCACCACTACCATTTACAAGCATCACTACGCTCACACACGATCACCTAACGCCCACCCCTCGGTCGAGGACGAAGCGGGTGCGCGGGGCAAGTGCGAGAGAGAAGGTGAGAGGGAGGACGAGGACGAGGGCGAGTGCGAGGGCGAGGGAAAAGGCGAGAGGGAGGGCGAGGGCGAGGGCAAAGGCGAGGGGAAGGTGGAGGTCGAGGGAGAATGCGAGAGGGAGAACGAGAGTGAGGACGAGGTCGAGGGCGAGGGAAAAGGTAAGGACGAGGGCGAGGAAAAAAGTGAAGACGAGGTCGAGGGGAAAAGGAGAGGACGAGGGCAAAGGCTAGGGTAAGGTGGAGGTCAAGGGAGAATGCGAGAGCGGGGACGAGGGCGAGAGTGGGGTCGAGGGCGAGTGCGTGGGCGAGGGTGAATGCGTGGGCGAGGGTGAGGGTCAGAGTGAGGGCGATGGTCGCACGGCAATTTATGGCTTTAATTTGGCACGTCGGACGCCGGGGGCGGCTGAAAATGGTGAAATAAGCGCGGGCTTTCTTGTTCTTGGGAGGCAGGCGTGCGGTCCGCGGCGTCCTGCCGTTGGGGGCAACGGGGATTACGCTGCACCTCCAACCAGAAGGCGCAGCGGGCGAACCCTCGTGGCGAGGCGGCGAGGCGACCTCTGGGGAAAACGTCCTCCCGCGCCCGGTCCGAATGGGCTTCCCTAAACGCGGCCGGCCGCTCGCCCGCCCTCCCGTTTGCAGACCGCCCCGCCCCGCCCCGCCCCCCCGTCGCCCTGCGCCCCCGGGGCGGCCGCCTGGAAATTAAGTAACCCTGGTGGAAAGCGGCAGGAAAGGACCGCTGTACGTTTCGATACACGTGGAGACCTCTGGGATTCACTTACACACACAAACACAAACGCATTTATAGGAATTCACACACACACGTGCCCACTAGCACAAGAACGCCAACACATGCACGCAAGTCCAAACACTCGAAAGTGAGCGTACGCATTCAAATACACGTCTACATGCACTTACACACACATACACACACACACTCACAAACAAGCATATACGAGATAAACTCGGGCGTGCGCGCGCCCACGCGCGTGCACTGCCCTGTACGAACATACACCAACGCGTGCATAGATCCACACAAATACCCTCGCGCCCCCACATCCAGATGAATACACACGCACTGATATGAATGCGCACGCATATACACACTCGCGCATTCACACCCACGCATACTCACGCATGTAAACGCTTACAAGTGTGCACACATTCGCGTTTATGTGTGCGTGTGTGCGTGTGTACGAACACACGCTCACTGCCAGGTTCACCATAGTGTTTGCGTAAATCTTGGGAGTTACCTGTTTAACTACGTGCTTGTGACGTATACGCCTACTTAAGCTTCCCAGATAACTCGTATAAACTTTGCGTAAGGAAGGTGTAAAATATGGGGAGAGCGCGGTGGAAGTCAAAGCGCATGACCTGCGTCTTAAGAGATGTGAAAGGATACGCAAGGCAAATTCACAGCCTTGCAACAATTTTCTAACGAAATTAATGTGCAGGAGCATTTACGTCCATGAAAAAGTCAAATGAAGTATAATTCTTTCATTATATTATTTTTCCCGGAGAAGTCTATCAGTTCTCGAATAATTACAAGAACATTATTTCACATTTGTCAGGGAAACAAAAATGTTTTCTTTTGCCTCTGGTACTGGAAAGTTTCTGAGATGTGATTTATTCATAATCATTGTACACTTACTTACATACAGAATGAAACCACATTTACTTTACATCACAAACGTTGAAAACAAAAGACCATCCTCGCTCTTTTGACATTTCTCTAACTACATCTGAGTGAAGACAAAGGCATATAAAGGCATATTTTCAGGAGTTTCTCAAACAAGAGAATGCTGTTGTGTACCTTCTACCTGGCGAGACTACTGAAATATCCTCCCATCCCAAAATGCAGGATTACTAAAATATAGTTTCCAACACGCCCATCAATTGCTATGAAACATTATGTGCCCTTTAAAGTGAAATCTGAAAGGTAGTACCACACGGAGCCCTTGCGGATAGCTCATAGGCACCGAGCTTGCTTTCCATGACGCGACTCTCGGTTCGATTCCCGGTGGGGCAAGATTATAGTGTATGTTTTCCTTGCAATGTTCCAGTATATGTTGTGTATATATGAACGACGAGGAGAAAACTTACTTCTCAGGTTGACAAGATCATAACACGGTGTAAGGATGCCTACATGCCCCGTAACCATGACAACAAGGCCGGGACGCCTCTGGTAGACTCACTCTTCGTCAGAGGTTGTTACGCCGAAAGACGGACAGTATTACAAAGTGAAATAACAGTTACTAGACAAATTAGAATCTTTCAAAGATACTGGGGTCATAATTTTAACATATAAATAATACCTAGGTAGAGTTGCTCTGCTTATCAAAAACGAATATGTATTGCCATTATCTCAAGAAAGTAATTGGTTTCGGTCACAAAGTATTTTTACTTTCTCGCATACTACTTACAAAGTAAGTTCATGTAATATTACGGCGAATTATTTTACAGAAAAGTATTGTAGAGCCCTGATAATTCCTATATATACGAATAGTAAATTACTTCCTCACACACTGTGTAGTCAGAATCCACATTTTATGGATCTCTAATACCCAACAATTGGTTTACTACAAAACGTCAGTGCGTCCGCCTGCCTGCGACTAAACCGTAAGCAAGATTTTCATCAAAATGGGTATTCTTCGATTGATCTGATTTATGTCGTGGCTTCTTTAAAAGTATTTTTTTGGTTTTGGGAGGTAATTTACACAGATCCCCAACGACATTTTTTTAAATAGCTCAAATTTTTAATTTTTTTAGATACAGCAAAATACGTTTATAAAATTGACGCAGATCCTATTTTCGATATTTTTCAAAATTGCAAAAGTTTAATTTTTTCGGACTTTACCCTCGATTACAATTTTTAAAACTATTCTTATTGAAATCTATTCTGCAAAATTATTTCTTTAAATGAGGTCGTGTACATTTTTTAATTGATTACTAGTTTTCGCGTAATTTTGCATGAAATAAATGCAATTTCAAGATTTTCTGAAAACGGCTTTAGATTTTTTCTTTAAACTTCTCAAATGATTAGAGTTAAATGCACTGAACAACATGACATACATTTTATGTAATACTTTATTTTTAAAAGTACACAAATGTATGTTCAACTACTATAAAAATATTGCGTAACGCATACATATATTGTTAAATGTAGGTGCTGATGTAGCACTACCAGTTTATTTCCTTGAAGTTTACAGAACGTTCATAACATAGCAGTTCAGAAGAGCAAAGAATAGTCAATTAAATTTGAACTGAATGTTTTAACGCAATAATCCCTACATCTTGTTTCAAAAATTATTTACTATCATGCAACAAAAAATGGGAAATGCATTTACAAAATAATTCATATTTATGAACAAATCTGCCGATTAATAAAATAATACAATCCATTAACCAATCATTTTTTTACACCAAAAATTGGATTACTCAATTTCAGATTGTTATCAATAAAAATCTCATAACGGCTGCACGAACACAGAAAGAATCTAATGGTTCATTTATTGCTGAAATGCTTAGAAAAATTATTTGATGAACTGAGAATGTTCTCTTTTTACTTTATTTGTTTTAATGTTTGCCTGCAGGAATTCAATTTGATTCAAGGCTGTTCCGGATGGTCCGTGTCTCAGTCGATGAAGCTGACGTATCGACCATCATTTTGTGGTCTTCAGAGCAATATTGCTGCATATCTATGCTCAAACAGGACACAGGAAACAGGCTCAAACAGGACATTCAAGAATCAAATGACTCCGCTCGCGCAAACCTACGAGTCCAGGAATTCAATTATCTTTCTTGGCATTTTTCAACATTGTGACAATTTTTTGTCATATTAATGCAGTTAAGGCAACCTAAAACACCCCAGATTTGCGTTGTGCATAAAAAATGAAGATAGTAAATCACGCAATTACGAAATAATATACAAGTTTTAAAAAAATTTCTTTGTTGAGAAGTGTTACATGAACACGAGGGAAAATATTTTTAAATACAACCAAGAAAATGTGTAGTTAATGTCAAGGCAATAATAAGAACACGAAAACTTGGGAAAAAGAAGAGGAAACTAAGAAGAAAAAGAAAAAGAAGAAAAAAATAAAAAGAAGACGGAGGAGGAGAATAAAAAAAAAAGATTAAGAAGGTAGAGGAGGAAGAAGAATAAAAATAAGAATAAGGTATCATTACAAATATCACGTACGTATGACACACACTAACTGATGGCTGAGAGAACAACTCTTCAGTTGTGGATCCTAGCAATACAGAGCCCCCCCCCCCAAATGGTGGCTGCTCGACACTTCTAGATTACGAAGCGGTGTCCGTACAGTACAGCGGGTAGTGACGGCACAAGGGCCAGGAAGACGCCTGAGGGTGCCACTAGAACGGACCGGCGCGGCACAGCGCTCAACTGTTTGCCCTGGGAGCGGCGAGGGGAAGGAAGGCACGCCAAGTTCCGGCACACCCACCCACCCAACCCACCCACCAGCTCACCCGCCCGCGTCCAATGAATAATACATACGCCACAGGATCTACAGCTTACGAAGGGCCTTCGCGAAGACTGTGAAGTTCCCGTCAGAGAAATAATAAAATATTCAAGTGTAAATATTTATTCCGAGCGGCCGTATAATTAATTGTAGGCGAAAACCCTTCATCCCGGAGCGAGCTTGCCCATTAATCTCTGAGGGTGAGGGGTTCGGTTTCGTGCGTCCGTTCTGCTTTTGTTTCGTCGCGTTCTCGTTGCGTCCGCTGGGAGCGCCTTTCAACATGACTTCAACTCCGCATGAACTTTCCGCCAGGTAGTGCTTCTCGAGTAAACTATACTTAGAGCAAACAATGCAAGAGAAAATAGAGAATACCAGCAGTAGTTAAATATTCAAAATTAGAAAATAGGAAAAATTAAAGGCAGCTGCTATTTGTGCAAAGATGACAACAGTTTGGAAATTAAAATAGTCTCAGTGATTAGCGATTGTTATCGGAGATCAGCCTTACCAGAAAACGACCAAAAGAAAATATGAATGATGAACATTAAATTGTGTTCTGTAATGGGTATATTTTTACAGAGTTCTGAGTTTCTTAAAGAATGATGATCGCCCACCATCAACATATTTCACTCACTTTAGTACATTAAGATATTTTACTTAAATCCGAACAAATCTAATGCAATCTGTTGATTTGATTGTGAGGCTGACTTACTTGCAGTCTTATACAACTTAAGTTTTGTTATTAGCGATTTAAATTTACCACCTAAACGAAAACGAAAGAAAGACTAATATTTCCGTGACATTCCTACATTCATGATAACATGAAAGAAAAGCATTAAAAATGAAAAACGTATCCATATTACATTTCTTCTCAAGATACAATTCACCGTTCTTAACTGTCTTTGGCGTTAAACAAACAAAACAAATAATTAAACAAACAAAAACAAATAAATAAGAAGATAGCGATTACTGTGATACGCGGATATTCAATATGGTAAATGCGAGAAGGGAAATCGCCAAAAAACTAAAATATAATATTCGATGAGACTTTTCAAATAAAAACTAAATGAATGTGTATGCAAATAAAAAACTTCATATGCATGCAGCGGAGCACAAACATTAGATCGACTGATATTGCCCAGTTAGTATCTGGAAGGACAGCATTTGCTACGATCCATTATTTACTTTTCTCGTCCACGTGAAGTAGTTAGGTCAGTGCTGTAGGTGTAGTGCTTGTTACATCCCGGATGTACGCGGTGTTCTAACCCCGCAGAAACACCAAATGCCGCACCGAAGTACACACTGGCTTGCGGGAGCAGCCCCTGCACGTATTTCCGCCAGCACTGCAGCGCCTCTGACTGGGAGGTCCTAGGTTCGAGTCCTGACGGCGGCAGGATTTTTGTCACTAGCTTTCCAGCTTAGTCGAATTCAGTCGCTGTCTAGAGGAGAATTCTAGCGGCCGGCTGCTCTGACCGGTAGTTTTCCGTGGTTTCTCCGATCAACACCAGGCGAATGCCGGAGCAGTACCCTACCAAACGGGCCACGGACCGCGCGCGATCTGTCCTTCCTCTTCCTTGTCCTATTCTCTCCCCTTACACACGCACACTAACATGCACTACACTACCACTCACTCCTGGAGACCGGTCGGGAGCTTCGAGCTTGTCCCGGCTGGGGCGGTGCCCCGCTGGTGGGAGAATTCTGGTTAGGGGAAATCCCCACTAGCCGACGGTAGGTCGGCGCTGGATCTCGCCACGCAATGGGGGAAGATCATCACCATCTCCGGAGAAAAACATGCACTACATTCACGGGAATAATGACCAAAGCAGTTGACGTGCCCGGAAACACGAAAAAATCAGTCAATCAATATTTCCGTCAGCGGGACACCGCCCTAACCTAAACAAACTCCCGGCAAGCGTAAGTGTGTGTAAGTACAGAGTAAAAATATGTTATGGAAGATGAAGGAAAGATCGCAAACTGTCCGTGACCCGTTAGTTAGGGTACCGCTCCCGCATTGCCCGAGTACTGATAGGAGAAACCACGGAAAACTACCTATTAGAGCAGCCAGCTGTGTTCGACCAAGACTTGCTACGCCGAACGCAGCAGCCTTCACAACCGCATTCAGCAACTCTTCCACACGCAGCAGATGCTATTGCTCCCCGGAAGTACGTCTGACGGAGCGGGAACGTCCGGCGGAAGCGGAAGAACTCAAAGTCAGCGAATGCGCAATTTCCAAGTGTAAATTATAGCAGGACCTCACCCGCTTGAATATATCATCGCCCGGTTTATTGCACAGGATGATTAAAAAACTCGTCTAAAGAGCTGGTGAGCGGGTGAAGGGAAGCAGGGGCGGATCGTGACGAGGAAAGATTGATGAAACCTCTAAGCGAGACAGACGCGCTACGTTGCCTGGCTCCGCCCCAGTTTTTGCGCGTCAAACAAGCAAATTAAGTTGCAGGATGATTAAACAAATACGGCGGACTTAAAAAGGTCGTGTCACTCCTTGCGCAGTACCAAAGTGATGGTGCCTGTCGTATGGGTTACTACGCGTGCAACATCAAACTTGTTTAGTACAATCACACTAAGACTATTTTCATGTACACATATTTATACAATGGCATCGTGACAGGTTTGCACCGCACTTTCCATGAATTACACAACGACGGTTCATTTAACTAAATTTATGCAGTTTAAATTACATCAGTTTAAGTATCTCACAAAAACTATTCGAAATGACAAAAAAATGTTTAAAACTCATGCACTCGGTAAATAGAATATTTCACAAATGCTTGTAATGTCGTAAAATGTATTTACAAATGTGGATGTCTGTAAAATAATTGTGTTAAATATTTAATCATTGCCTGTGTGATTAAGAAAACATGAAAGAATGACATTTCACAATACGAAAAGTAGAAAAGAACCAAGCAAATATTAACAAGGATACCACAATACTACCCTAACAGCATGATATTTATAAAAAAGGGATTGTACTAGCGATTTGAAATAACTAAACGATATTCCAAATGCAAGTAGGGTAATTAATTAAATTATTATTTCATCAATAACACATAATTATTCGCCAATTTCTTTTATTTTCCCAAAATACTGGTATTGTAAAATTATCCACTTTCTTCTATAATCAAATAATTCAATTAACCCGATGAAATAAATCTTTTTTATCAAAGAACTTCAAACTTAGTACAATTAGTTACAGCTTTTTACAACATGCAAAAAACACCAGCCCTTCCTTACGATCTACTTAACTTTCAGAGCGCACATCCTAGCTGTCCTAATCTTATTTATTTTAGCAAGGTGGTGAAAATCCTCCTATTTTCCCGGACATTTCGAGAACAGTGACCCACTGAGCTGCCTCATTAGCAGCAATGCCGTGTGTGTTCATAGTGTTGCGTTTGGAAAATCCCATGGTTTGAATCCCGACGGTGGTTGATTCTCTACACTCACAAAAAACTAAATAGCTAGGTAGTAGCAAAGCGGCCGGCATCTCTAATTGGTAATTTTCCGTGTTTTTACTTTCAATAAATACCAGGCGAATGCCAGAGAAGAACCCTAACAAACGGGACACAAACCACGATCGATCTTTCTTTCCTCATTAATGTCCTATTATTTCCCCCTAAACTCACACACGCGCACTACTACACTACACATATCGGGAGATCAGTCGGGAGCTTGGGCTAAGGCTTGCCTCGCTGAAGGAGATACATGGAGGGTGAAACGCTATAAGACAACCTATAGGACGGTCCCTCCAACATTTGTTCTTGGGAGGAACATCGCCACCACTCAGAGAACAACATACACTGCAGTTACGGAACAAATCGTTCAAGAGCAGTAACACTGCCCTTGACAGAAGTTTGGTGTTAGACCATAAACATTCACTGGGTTGCGCTATTGGGTCATAGCAATTTGTGAATCCAGTACCCTCCCCTAGGAAGTTCTATGCTGAGTTGGCCTTCGAACACTGTTTGTGAAACATTAAATTTTTGCGGAGTTTAATAGCAAAGACTTGTATTAAGACCGTGCTGTATTTGTTGAAGTCAGATGAAAAGCGGAATTGTTGAAATATTTGAAGAAAGAAGTGTGGACCAGTAAGTTTAATAGTTTATTGTTTCGAATTTCTTGTAGGGGAAATGTGGAAAATGTTATTGAAGCGTGAAGTTAAAAAAATGTTTAAAAATTCCAACCAAACGTACAATACGATGTAAATGTACAATGTACAATTCGTAAATTTAAATCTACAAGTTGATATGTCCAGGTTGTAAAGCCGAGATACACTACTGCTTATACCCGTCCATGATGGGACAAAACATCTGCGCTTCAACGAGCCTTCGGGACACCATTGCGGGGGAGGGAGGGGCGGGGACGGAGGCGCTGGGCAGCTGTTTGCAAAGCCATCCGCTAGAACGCTCTGCGGGCGCCGACACCTGCTGGGAGTGGGCGGCGCCGAGTGAGGTGCCGCAGCTCGTGGCTCAGCGAGACGCGCAGACTGTTTGCCTTTCAACATAATGGGGCCGAGCGGGGTCGCGGGTTCACAGGCGGGATGACGTCGGAATGGACGAAGGAAGAGCGAGGGATTGGCGGAGAAGGAAGATACGGAAAGGACGTGAGGGGACGTGAGGGTACGGAAGGGGACGGGGCGGGGCGGTATGGGGCAGGACGGGGCGGGACAGGACGGGCGGGACGGACGGAGCGGGACGGACGGAGCGGAACGGAGCGGAACGGAGCGGAACGGAGCGGAACGGAGCGGAACGGAGCGGAACGGAGCGGAACGGAGCGGAACGGAGCGGGACGGAGCGGGACGGAGCGGGACGGAGCGGGACGGGACGGGACGGGACGGGACGGGACGGGACGGGACGGGACGGGACGGGACGGAGAAGGATGGGGCGGTACGGGGCGGTGAACGGCGGGCCAGGGCTGGGAGAGGCGTATTGGAGCGGAATGGACGGGTGAGATGAATATGTAGCACAAGAAGTGGTAGGGTGAGAAGAAATATGCAGAGCGAAGAAGGGTCGTACCCAACAAGGAAAATGAGGAAGGGGTAGGAGATAGTTGAAGATAGCCGAGTTTGAAAAAAACAGATGGGGAAAGTGAGTAAAAAAAGACATGGAAGAATCGAAAATAAAGCGAAGTTAATAATATGAGAAAGGATATATATAGAAGGTGACATTGAAAAGTCCAAAAAAGAAAGAATTGAGGAAACTGTGCAAGTGTCGAGATGTAGGAGCGGAAATGTGTGAAAAAGAGGGAAACGTATGAAGAGGAAGAGAGATGTGAGGTCAGAGACTGTCGAAGAAGGAAGATGCGGAGGGTTGGGAGGAGGGGCGTAGCGGGGAGGGGGTAGTGATGCAGCTCGGGACGGGCAAAATTAATATGTAACACAGAAAGTGGGTGGGGGTAGGTGACCCCCGACAGAGGGTCAGACTGTGAGACGCAGAGGGTTCTACGGAGAAAGGAGTCTTAGCAGAGATATCTCGGGACGTCGCAGGAGGAAAGACAGAGAGACGAACCACAGCGAGGCAATGTCGGAAATGCTCGACAGATGTGCTAGCCAACCAACCAACCACCCACATCCTCCCACCCAGAGACCCAAACATTCTCACATACACACGCGCGTGCGTGCGTGCAGGTACTCGCCGCCTCCGCCGCCGGCGCGAGCCGCGATATCCGGCCCAGTCCTCCGTCGATAATCGATACGCCGACAATCCGATTCCGATACTAAGCAAGTGCGCGCTAACCGAGCTGCGGCGACACTGTGTGTACAGCCTGGCCGGCACGCGTGGGACGGCGCGGCGCGGCGCGGCGGCTCCTGCACTCGAGGGCCCAAATCCGCGCGCGCCGCTCGTGCTGGACGAGGCGGGCGGACGGGGCGGGCGGACGAGGGGACGGACGAGGGGGCGGACGAGGGGGCGGACGAGGGGGGCGGACGAGGGGGGCGAGACGAGGGGGGCGAGACGAGGGGGACGAGACGAGGGGGGCGAGACGAGAGACGAGACGGGGGCGAGACGAGGGGGCGAGACGAGGGGGACGAGGGGGCGGACGAGGCCGGCCGAGGGGGCGAACGAAGGAGGCGAGACGAGACAGAGAAGAGGGACGAGGGAGGCAGAGGAGCGGCCGGGCGGGGCCGAGCGGGGCCGGGCGGGGCCGGGCGGGGCCGGGCGGGGCCGGGCGGGGCCGGGCGGGGCCGGGCGGGGCCGGGCGGGGCCGGGCGGGGCCGGGCGGGGCCGGGCGGGCCGGGCGGGGCCGGGCGGGGCCGGGCGGGGCCGGGCGGGGCCGGGCGGGGCCGGGCGGGGCCGGGCGGGGCCGGGCGGGGCCGGGCGGGGCCGGGCGGGGCCGGCGGGGCCGGGCGGGGCCGGGCGGGGCCGGGCGGGGCCGGGCGGGGCCGGGCGGGGCCGGGCGGGGCCGGGCGGGGCCGGGCGGGGCCGGGCCGGGCGGGGCCGGGCGGGGCCAGGCGAGGCCGGATGGGGGGGGGGACAGGCATGGTGGGCTGGGCGGGGCCAGTCGAAGTACGGATAGAGCGGAGCAGGGTAGGGTGGAGTGAGGTAGGGCGGGGTGGTGTGAGGCGGAGCGGAGCGGGATTGTGCGGCAGGGGAAGCAGCTCGCAAGCACAGGATAGAGAGCGTCGTGAAGGGTTGTTCCGAAGGATTCGTCATGACTTATTTTAATGAAGGTAGCTGTCTGTCTACCTGGAAAATAAAAATTAAGATTTTTTTGTCTATTTTGTTTTTCCTCGTATATTTGATTCCTCTATGCTTTTAGAGATCAAATCACTTTTTTAAAAACATTTCTGTATTTGTTTATGTATAATTCGCCAAAATGTAGTTTTTTACTTCAGACATCATAACTCTACAACAAATGAATATCTTTTGATATTTAAAAAAAATAATTACAATTTTATATTCTAGTGAATGAACTAGAATGGTGGAGATAATGTGAAAATTAAATAGTCAGGATTTGATTATTTGAGAAAAACAATTATTTATAAATTCATTCTAGGCATTTTAGTTCATATAACAAAAACTATTACATATTAACTATTCTAGTTCATTCACTAGAGCAAATCATGGGTTACATGCTGCAAAAAGAATTATATCATTATCTTTTATAGTTATGATTTATTATGTTTGACACGGATGAATGTGCTGAAAATTCCCAATTCGGGAAAATGCATCTGAGTTTCACCCCCAAGGACTTGACTATTGACACTCGCTTAAAAAAATGTTCAAAAAATAAGAAACGTAGCATGAAACGGTTTGAAGCAATTAAAAGACAATAAAACAGGGCATACGTATCACTAAATATTGAAAGACATGAAATTTAACGATTTTCATTCTTTTGTGGTAAACAGCTACGTTGATAGAGGCACGTCTATGCTATTCCGATACCAGACGAACACTAATGTACTTGAAAGACAATTTCATATTCTGTGAATCATACGTGCCAAAACAGGAAATATATCATAATCTGTGCCATAAGAAGATTTCTTGCAAAGAAAAATATAATGCTGGTATACAAAATTAAGTTTATGGAATATAAACTTAATTATTATTACTACTATTATTATTATTACTATTATTATTATTATTATTATTATTATTACTATTATTATTATTACTACTATTATTATTATTACTATTATTATTATTACTACTATTGTTATTATTACTATTATTATTATTATTATATAAGAATGATAGAATAATGCAAGTTTTCCGGTGTCTCTCCAAATACTACGTAAGCATGTGATGTAGTTTGAATAAAGCAACTTGAGGGCTCTTTCTTATTTGTTTTAATACGAATTCGCATCATCGGATCAAGAGTATAAGTTTGTACAATGAAACTTGAAACAATACTGAAACTACTCCATAACCACATAAATTTAGATGACTGCTTGTATGAACAGCCGTACATTAGAACAGAAACGGAACTCTAATTTTAAGTTGTGAACTGTTGAAATGCGTTAAAGAAGTGACGAAAGAGAGCCTGCATCATAATTCATTCAACTGTTTTCGCACGATAGTACATTGAAGGTAATATAACGAACGTAACCAAACCTTATAAACAAAATAACTGAAAGCGGAAGTACCTTTCGTATCTTTTTTGTTTAGTTAACTAAATATGCTCATTAATTCGTGCAAAAATTGTTCTTTATCTCAATGTTAATAACACGCGTGCAATTAAAATTCCACCGTGCAATTATAACTCCACACCTACCAATCGGAATTCACAGAAAGAGACAAATAGTTTAATTAAGAAACTAAATAAAAAACAGACGTAGTCAAGGTATTTCCAGTCGGCCATGAAACATGAACAAAAATGTATATCAGAGATTACGGACCTACGTAACTATATATAAACAAGGAAAGAATAAAACTAAGTTAGCGAAGTAAACGTTAAGTGAGCTTACTAATGGAACAATATGTGGATAAAGGGGTATAACTGCACTATAGGTATATAAGAAAACTCGCTATCGTCACCCGTTCACTTGAATATACCACTCATCTAATTATATCCCTCTTTATCCACTCATTTTGTTAATTACTATAATTAGCGTCTTAGAATAATGTACTGGGGAAACGTGGTTAGAAGACGGCGAAATGATTCACCTCGAAAAAATATCTCATTCACAAAAACAGTACATGAATGAAATTGAAGCCTATCATGATGCTCCAACAAAGTGCAAGCCACAAACAAACAATCGCGTTATGCAATTAGCGTCTGGACCTTCCAAAGTGGTGATAAGTAGTTCGATGAGGTAATCGTAATTTGAATGCACTAAGAGCATGGCGAGCGGGTGTGGTGATACTAACATGTATGTGTGAGAGCAGTCAGAACAAATAGGAATCGTTTACAAATTGAGTGCATGACGTAGCACATTCGGAATCCAGGTTTGCGAGTTTCCGACGCCGCAAACACTTTAATCCACTTGTACCGATCAAAGGGAGGGTACTTGTTCCAAGAGGTACAATTTTCAATTAATTTCACCGACCTGATGCCGCCAGAGTGCGTCGGCAATTGAGAGAGAAAATCGAATGAAAGTGGCTTTTTCGTACATAATTCACGGACAGTACATGTTATCACACGCGTATTTAGAATTGAGAATTTTTGTAGATTTTTAGCAGAAGTTAATTTTTTAATTTATTTAACAGGTACACAATGAAATGAATCACTTCTGTTCAACATTTTATTGTATGTCAATACATATTTTATTTTATTTTATTTTCGTTTTTTCTCTATCATAGCAATTCTCTTTTTTCGAACTATTCATTTTCAGCAACTTACAAATTTCTTCATTCCATGTACTTTTGGGCCTTCCTTTCTTCTCTTCTTCCCAGTAGAGTCCAATTAAATATTTGTTTTGGAATATGATTCAATTCCATACGTTTTACACGATCAAAATCCATCCTAACAGTTTATAATTCACATAATCATACAATTTTTTTTTCATTCTCCCCCTTTATAATACTATTTTTTTTTCATTCTAGATAGTCTTACAGACCTTTAAAAATCCATATCCATGGATAACAAATCAGATTTTAATTGATTGATGAAATATTTCATAATTCTGTTCCATATGTAACTTAACTTAGAACAATTATCTTATAAATTTTTTATTTACTCAAATTAGAAATATTTTTTCCCATACGATATGATTAAATATTTTTATTAGCCATCTTCCGATATTTATTCTTTTACGTATATCCAAATTGTCTGATGCATTATTTAAAATAACACTTTTAATTGCGTCAACATTATCTTGTATAATTAAATATATTAAAGAAGATCCCCATGCCGTATAAAATGTTTTATTTATATTACTTTTAAGACCCTATTGTGCCTATTCCTTCATTCAGTTTTTGTTCATAAATTCAAAATCATCCACATTTTGTACTAATAATATTTTACCATCCACAAAGAATAAAGTGTATGAGAACTCATGATTTATATTCGAACAATACTTTTTCCATTTCATCATAGATTGTTAAAGGTACATTTTGAATAATATTGGCGAAAAACTACATACTTGTCTTAACCCTTTTAGGGGATATTTTTTTATTATTTATTGTTTTATTATTATTATTATTATTATTATTATTATTATTATTATTATTATTATACTATTCTTTTTTCATTATTTTTTATTGTTTTACATTATTTTTTATGTTTTATTCATAATTTTTTATTTTTTTCATTCTTTTATTATATTATAATAATTTATTATTATTATTAATTATTATTTTAATATTTTGTAATTTTTTATGACAAATAAATGAGTTAGTATGGTGTATTTATAGATCACAATGATAAATTTGAGATTTTCAAATGCGTCAACCACGCATGTTGGTACCTTTTTTCTACAATTCAACTATTTACCGTAAAAAGAGGGGTAGAGCCTATGAAGCTCCACAAAACGTGAGTATACTTCCCCATACGTGACAAAGAGTTTTATTTTTGACGATCAATTAAAAATTAGATTAAATAAAAAATGAAGATAAAAATGGCCTTTCCGATGGTGTAATGGTTGGCGTATCGGTTCGATATACCCACGTTCGCGGGCTCAAACCAAATCGGGATCGAAGCGAATAAACTCTTCGTACGCCTTGGTTCAAAAGGAAAGGAAAGTAGTAAATTTACTGCACGTAAAAGATCCTCCAGCCTGAGTTAAATTTAAATCGACTCTTCCGTCACCCGACCTTCCGGGTCTTTTCTCTGTTGGATGGCAAAAGTACTCGCCACATAAAATAAAGCATTATTGATTGATTGAAAAATAAAGTCGTCAAAGCTTAATGAACGGTCTATGCTGGTAAAGAACATCACCGACCCTATTTCTATAATGCATCGATAGATTCATTGATAGATTGATTAGTGATTCCGAGCGCGTCAATAGCTTAGCCCATTTGTCTCGTGAGTGTAGTAAAGAAGGTAGCGGTTATTTTACCCTGCTAGATTTAGAGATTCGGCGATTACTTACACGTCACCACGGAAGATTTTCTCCAACCAGATCACTAACGTGACACTACCCCAGCCGGAACAAGTTCTAAGCTTCCTATTGGTTTCCTGGCATAATGAAGTACATGTAGGTGTGAGTAAGTAAGGGGTGAGGAAAGGACAAGTGAGACGAAGGAAAGATCACACGCAGTCCGTGGCCCGTTTGTTAGGGTACTGCTCCGGCATTCGCCCGATTTTGATCGAAACCATGGATAACTGCCAATCAGAGTAGTCTGCCGCTAGAAATCTCCACCAGACAGCGGTAGAACTCGACCTAGCTATCTAGTGAGTGTAGAAAATCCTGCCACCGTCCGGACTCGAACCTAAGACCTCCCGGTCAGAGGTACTGCAGTGAAATCAGTTGACGCCCTAAGCCGGTAAAATGCATCGCGTTATTCGCCTTCCATAGAAACACATTCCACCTAACAGCACTATTTAGCACTGCACTGAATTGCACTCTCGTAGTGGAACGTGGCGTCGCCCACGCTGTAAACTGTTTCAAAAGTATTTTCAAGTGTTGAAAATTCCTTTCATACTTCATTTCTTTCATCCATAGCTTTGTACAAATATATTCCTACAGCATTTGGCATTGGACTTACCAATGAATCGTAGTAGCTGATAATTTTATACTCCCATTTAAGAATTCCCAACATCGAATGGCCTTGAATATTAGCTCTATACGGAATATGAACTGGTAATATTGCAATTTCAAAATTATAATTGCCATGAAAAATATTTTCAGGTAATAATGACGCGAATAGTTAAGAGTTTAGTACAACTACACTTTTTAAGATTTTTGTTAATATGCACAATAATGTATAAAGATCACCTGTAAGCTGTTCTTCTGGGTTATTCTCTAATCTTAATATAAAATCATTCACAATTAGTTCAGAAAATTCTGTCGCAAAATCATTTACAACTACATTTGAGATATCCCCGTATATGCTAAACACTTCCATGTTTTTTCCCTCAATTTCTGAACAGATTAAAATTCCATAAACTCAGTCTAATTTGTGTTCCCTTCCACTTCTGCAATAGCTTTATTAATCGTTTTGTATGCGAATATTTAAAACATTAAAATGCGACTGTTTTGCTTGCTCAGGTGAATAATAATTTAATTAAGTTAATAAGCATTAATTAAGTTTAATAAGAATAAGCTGTGGGTAACATTCATTTGAAAATCGGCATCTGTACACTTAGGAACATAAAAGTGAGAAGTCGAAGTAAGAACGTTCATTCATTCTCTAACATTACTCATAGTTCGGTTTTCTCCGTATTCACTTGAAATTCTTCAAATGTATTCCCAAGGCAATACTGTTCGTAGGTCTTGCATTTTTTTAAAATATATAAAAAATATATTAAAAAAATTAAAATTCATTTTATTTTCATTCATTTACAAAATTAATTAAAAAAAATTAAAATGAAGTATGTCGCGCTATTCGCTTATTCAAATTAACTTTACTTATTCTATTGAAGATGCCAACATCAGTGTTGCCAACGTCGTGATAGAAAATTATGGCGTATTGAGCGAAAAATGCCTTTGGGTACTGAAGTTTAACCAGCCCCTACATAGATCTGGTGGTTGCATTGGTTTAAGTCCCGGCATACTCACGAAGATGGCAGCGCCGAAACACGCAAAAACACGTTTTTGGAAATTACTTTAAATCTCCAGTCCGGTTTCGAAAACAATCAGTTCCCCATCAGGAGACTGAGACGCGTCGAATGACACCTTATCTGTCTCGATTGGTGCGCGGGAAGTGGTTTAGCCCTGAGTGACGGAACCGCACATCCGAACATCCGCACACTCGGAGTAGCTCAAATGCTGTATAGGGACTTCCACCTTCCGCATCCGTCGCAGCACATCTTCGTCGACATCCAATTATCCAGGTTCCTTCCATCGCCGCGCGCACCGGCCCTCCACGTGCCAATTACCGGCGTGCGGTGTTGCGCATTTGCGCACTCGCATCTTTCCGGACGGTGCGGTGCGGCGCGGCGCGGCGACGGAGGCAGCTCTTGAAGGGCCCTTGCGGCCCCGCGAATCGTTCATTAAGCGGCACGAGATGCGGAGTCGCTACCTGCTTATCCGATCCGCGCGCGTGGCTCTTAGCCTCACCTCCGGCGCCGTTCACCTGGGAAGGCAGCGTTGTAAAAATAGCGAGCACGTGGGAGAGACGGTTTTGCTCCCCGCTGAAAGTTAATATTCCCTACGGAGAGATGCGGCTGCGTTGACTCAGGGTGACCATTGCGGTTGTCCCAGCTACGTCGCGGACCCGGAGGTCCTATGGGATTTCTCTACTTGTGCAGCTGTGTCGAATTCAACCAAAGGCAGTAGGATTAATTCATCGTTTGATTAGGATTCCGGGCGCGCCAACATCTAAGGCCACCTGTCCCTTAAGTGTAGTGCATGTTTTATCGCGTGATGTTGCGGTGATATTCACGCGCTGGATGGCGAGATCCGGAACCGACTTCCATGTCAGTTAGCCAACCAGGTATATCCCTCCAGTGAGGCCCCGCCAGGTTGAGACAACTTAAGCTCCCGACATGTGTGGTAGTGTAGTGGATATATGTGCAAGTGTGTGTAACTAAGAGTTGAGGATAGGACAAGGAAGGGGATACTGCTCCGAAAATCGTCTGGTGTTGATCGTAGAACCCACGAGCAACTTCCGATCAGAATTCTTCTCCAGACAGCATCAAAACTTGACCTAGCTATCTAGCTGTATCGAAAATCATCGCTGGCAGGAGAAGAAGTCCCGCGGCAGGCTGCCCTGTTCAATAATTTCCCATGGTTTCTACCATCAATGCCAAGCTCACGCAGAATCTCCACAAACAGGCCACACATCGCACACGATATCTCTCTTTTCGTTTCCCCTTCCTCTCCCATTACACACACACACACACACACACACACACACACACACACACACACACACACACACTACATTCCATTTTTTCACACTCTATGTAGTAACATCTTTTTTCGTCAATTGAGACTTGTGTTTCCCTGTTTATTCGGCTGCAGATTATCTAATATTTTATTTGCTCCTCTCTTGAATCACTTGTTGTAAGTCGCAGTAATTTATTAATATCTTTCTTGTTTTACGTTTCATCATAGTTTTACTTTACTTTTCCTATCCGCCTATTCACAATTTTAATAGCTATCATTAGCGTTATCCGACATTACTTCCAGAATTTCATCTCAATTGATTTAATTATTTATTTTTCTGAATTCAAACATTTCTTTGTCATATTGAAATGCGCAGAATCACACTCTTGAGAAATGAGCTAGATATCTCACTTGACGGGACGTCGATAGAAAGTATGAGTAGTACTCCCATGCACAACAGAAATATGAATTTTAAGTAGTAATATACCATAGCTTAACAAATTTTAATTCCTGCGCTTTTAGTGACGTACAAAATTAAATTATTAAATAACAGAAGAAGTTTCGCCTCCCTCTTAATGAATCTATCCTATTGAATTCCAAAAGCTAATAAACTCTACACCTCTGGCATCCTGTTTGTCCTAATACTCGTACTCTGGATCTCCAAGCCATCACCCCCTGCTCCTACTATCCCATTTTTTTCTCAACCCCCGATTATACATACATTCTCTTCCCTTACAAACACCTTTCATCACCACCATCGCCGTCATGAAACCATTGCAGCTTCGTCATGCAGGTTCCGCCGTGTTCGATGCATTCCCAGCGCCCCCGAACCACTTCCGTCCGCTTCCGCTTCCGCCTCACTGACGCGCGCTCGTCGCCCCTCCCCCACTCCGCCGGCTGTTCACACCTCCCCCTCCAAGTTTGCCTTTCTGCGCACCGTCATCCTCCTCGTTAAGTGGCTCTTGACGGGGCACGGGGGCGTGCAGTGTCGCAACCGCCTCGCCACCCCGCGCTGTAGTTTACGCCCTCGCGTCGCCACGGAACTCCGGATGCAACTAATAATGAGATACGCTACGATAAATTGTTCAACACACAAGGCACATATTCCTGAGGAGAATGTAGTAACCTCTTCATAACTCTCAAACTCAACATTTTTTCGAGAATTATTTACCGGAACTATGTGTTACGTATCATTATGTTATTATGAAGAAGTTGTTATGTTTTTAACGAATATCACTCGGGAACCTTGAGTAACACCAACACTTCTTAACTTCTATTATCCATTAGTAGCTGAATTCGTTTCCACATTCTCAAAATTTGCCAAAATGGAATACAGAAAATGTTGGTTACCAGGAATTCCCAAAGAACCAAAGTAGACGGTGTTGCTGTGATAAACGTTTGGATAATTCGATTATATATTTATATTACTATGTTGTTTATATACAAATTTTGTCAATTTTAACGCGAATTTCGCGATAAGTGAGCTGATGCTATCGATGCATTACTTTAATTTACTTTCAGAGAACCAATGACGTTAGCGAGAAGAGTCTAAATGCCAAATCCTGCGATGGGTTGGGGCGAGGTCCATGCACCATGTATTAAAGGATGAAGACCACCATTGCTATTCTCATTGCGACTGCATTATTTGCTTGTATCACTTCCATGCTAACATTAAGATGATAACTTGATAATCAAATGAATGAATGCAGAAAGAAACAGAGAAAGCGAAGAGTTAAAGGAGGAAATAATTAAAGGCATGTGTTGTTGAAGACTGCAGATTCAGATGATACAAATGTTGATTAATCATGGGAAAATAAAATGGTGTGTTTTCCCGTGTTGAGATTGAAAAATATAAACTACTCGTTAAATGTCTTGGGAAAAAATATTGTGGGAGCAATTGTCAAACGGTCACTCAAAAAGCGTCCACAGCATATCTCTGACTGAAGAAAAAATGATTAAGTACAATTGCTCGCGTTGAAAATAGGTATTTCTTCGGAAAATGACAATGTATGGAGTGGTAATTAGTAGGTACTTTTAGATGTTACGAAAATTGAGAGGTCGCACAAAAAATACAATAAAAAGGAAAATTAATATAATATCAGGTGACCCGTCGTTAAGAAATAAAACAATGGAAAATTCGTAAAAAGAAAGGAAGGTCTGCTTTCTGGAACACAACACTACAATAAAAACATTCGTAGTTCAACGACCATAAATCTTTCATTTACATAAAAGATATTAAAATTCTGTCTCACAAATCTCGGCAAGTGGGTTATTATTTATTACGTTATTGGGTAAACGTTGCATTCTTTGCTCTGGCAGCAATTTGATTTTTTTATAGCAATACTTCATTCACCTGGCGAAAACGTACGGTAGTCGTAACAACCAGTGCTCAAAAACCGGAATTTAACGACCGAAGTTAAACGCAATTAAATCGCGAGGCGGAATCCGGGGAAGGAACAAATCGAGGAGGAAAAAGAGAAGAACTTGAGCGGAAAGGGAGAAGCCGTGAATTGCGCACCCAGCTGGAAATGCCTTTGGGAACCGGAAGTGCCTAGCGGGGAGAAGAGCGCGCCAAAAACGCTTCCAAAGGCTTTAGTATTTAAGCTACGTACTCATAGATCGTCTAATTGAGGGAGTGTTTCGTGTTTGAGGAAGCATCAATTACTTGGTCATTAGTTTCGTGAGTAATACTGCAAATCATACTTGAGAGACTGCGGTCGTCCGACTCCGCTGGAAGGTAGCCCGTTTAGTAGAGCACTGCCCGGGCATTCGCCTGATACTGATTGGAAAAGAAAGGTAATACTGCCGATCGGAGCAGCTGGCGGATAAAATCCTCCTGCAGACAGCGGCTGAATTCGGCATAGCCAGTGTCGAAATTCCACCAATATGGATTGGAACCATAGAACGTCCCTAGCAGAAACAGGAGGCAACATTTATTGTATTGGGCTATAGAACGTTCGTTCGCATACAACAGTGACACCTGCGAATGAGACTTAAAAGCTTAATCACTATGTCATTCCATCTTCAACCACATACTCCTATAGCTATAAATCGTTAAACTATAAAGAAATCAATGTTTCACTTCATAGATCAGTTGGTTAGAGCATCTCTCCGAAACTCAGAAGGTGTCAGGCACGGATCCCAGTGCAATAAAATACTTGCACTTGCTGACAATACATTTTCTTCATTACTATGGGTTAAAATTCCATCAAAAGTCGTCCTCACACTAGGTCAATGTTGAACTTTTTTTTTAATACAAACATTGCGAGGGAAACTGAAAAAGGATTAAAACAGGTATTGGTGGTGTTATTCAATTCTTACTTATAGAATAATGACCCTAAACATTACATTAATGGCAGCGAATAATATATATTTAAATAACATCTTATTTTAAGAAAAATATTTTATGCAGGAATTTCTCAACGGACATATAGAGAATATTATTCATGCGTGAAATTAAATTCAAGGGAGAGTCAGAGTGAGATGGAAAACTGGTGTACTTTAGCAGAGTCGCGTATGAGAGGGCGACACGACCGAAGCAACAACCGCGCCGAAGAGACACGGCCTCACTGGCAGCGCAAGGAAGTAAACGACTGCGAGGAAGGTGAAAAGTCTGCGACGGATGCAAGATGAAGGCGGCAAGAACACGACGCTGGTTGATAGGAGCACGGGGAAGAAGGATGGTGGAGTGGTGGAGGCGTGGTGTGATCGCAGTGGGAGCATGTCGGGAGGAGCCAGTCGGGAGGAGCCAGTCGGGAGGAGCCAGTCGGAGAGGAGCCAGTCGGAGAGGAGCCAGTCGGAGAGGAGCCAGTCGGAGAGGAGCCAGTCGGGAGTATGACGGGAGTATGACGGGAGCATGACGAAAGCATGACGGAAGCATGACGGAAGCATGACGGAAGCATGACGGAAGCATGACGGAAGCATGACGGAAGCATGACGGGAGCATGACGGGAGCATGACGGGAGCATGACGGAAGCATGACGGGAGTGTGGGAAGAGCCTAGTAAGAGTATAGTGGAAGCACGGTGGAATCGAGTTGGCAGCATGGCGGAGAGATGCAAGCACCTCAAGCAGATGGGAACGAGAGACGCGCTCTGTTGCGGACGAGTGCGCGCCGGTGCGGGGGGCGGGGGGGAGGCGGGTTAAGTGCCGACGCAGGGCGGCTGGCGGCGCGGCTGGCGGCGTGCGAGGGCGGCGGCGCGGCGCGGCATGTCGCCCGCCGGGTGACGCGCAATTTGGCGCAGAGCGAGCGCCCCGGAGGCCAAAGAGGGGGGCGCGAAGGGCGGGGCCCCTAGGAAGTGGTTACGGTGCGCAGGGCTGGGTGGTTCGGAGGAAGGGAGGAAGTTCGTCTTCGACGGCGCCCTCATTAAGGGCCATGATCCACAAATGTGGATCGCGAACATTTGTTATACATATTACTATACAAGCGTACCCGTGCGAGAACTCGCGCTTGTTATTATTTTCTGATTGGTTGATAGGAGCACGGGTATTAATTGTTTTATTATATTATGTATATTTTATTATTAATGTATATTTATGTGTATTAATATGTTGTATTTGTTTGGGGTGGCAAGGGAATATAATAACTTCTTATTTGTTAAACTATGATGATTGGTTGATTGATCCTGTATTATGAAACAAAGATAAATATAAGCCTGTAATACATCTTTTTCTTCAATACCCTGTTATCCTCCATCACTTGTTCTATATGTTCCTTTGTAATTGATAAGAAGACAGCATACTCTTGTCAATACAAACTATTCTTATTTTAACGTTATTACCGAGCAGAGATGTACACTATTGTAATTCAATCGAGCAGAATATCAAATAATTAGTGTAATTTCACATACAGTTGCAGATTATACAGACTCTGAACAGGTAGGGTAGAATCGAGAAGCGTTGAACCAGCAAAAATGTAATAGGATGTTCAAGATCTCATCCTATAGAATGCAGTGTAAGGAACGTTTCTTTGAGGCTTCTGGCTTCAAAATTTTTAATTTTAAGGCTTTAAAACTCTTTGTTTAGGAGTTATTTAACGATATAGAATCAAACATTCGGCCGAGTGTTGCTGGTTACAGTTGACACGAATGTTTATGTGTGTTTTTTTAAACAAATCCTTCCTATTTTTAAAGTTAAAGTACAATTTGTCACATTTACGTGAAATTATCTTACTTTAGAGACCTCATTTCTACAGAATGGTGCATGTGAGAGCCACAAAAGGTAGGTATACTATTGAAACAATATAGGAGGCTATTGTTATTTTTTTTTTATTTTCGTCGTAATATTCCTTTATCTGAACCTTTGAAAATCTAGTGTTTATGATAGGCGTTTCTTACAATTTCAATGGGGAAAATTAGCTGTCGCGAAACAAGTAGACGACAGATACATTTGATCAACATAGTGTTTTACCCCCGGTGGTTGATTTCTGAAACGATACACAATATATGCTAAACATTCATTATACTTAAAACAGAGTCATGGTATTCCCACAGTCACCAATTTACACAAACGAATACCATGACACTTGTGTCGACTCCCACACACATGGACATATAAGGATTCACTTGCTTTACTATTATATGCTTTCAATAAACACATGTTTACCGATAATCCACACATACCGTACCTTTTTTAAACCAAAACTCTCGACTGCAACCTAAGATAATAACACATCAACATTTTACATTAATACTGTTTCCTAAATGTATATATAATATATATACCAAAGAACCGTATATAATTTTGAGTCAAGGAACATTTATACGAAAGAAACGAGTTACGAGAATATGCATAGTTCAACCACGCAAAGCAACTTACAGAAGCTCATTAAAAAATAGAGCTGGCATAGATAGACCGGAAGCGACAATAACAATTACAAACGAAGAATCGAGACTGAGTGATCCGGAAGCTAGAAAGCAAGAAAGCTCTATCTCTCAAATTTTAGGCGCCGAAGGAGCAATATCGTTCCTGAATTCATAGTATTAAACTTGGTTATGTTTAGCCGACGAGGGTGACAATTGTATTAGCGATTGCATCAGAAAATGGACAAGTTCAGTATAAGTACAGGGAATAGTCATAATTTGGAATTGTAAAGTCACACGAATAATTGACAGGGAAGTATTCGGGATTAGGTATTACTCGCTCACGTTTTCTTCAGCCCCGGAATACCAACACCTACTCCTTTACTAAAGTTAGTTGAATTAAGAATAAATGATAACGAGCGTTATGGACAAAATCTGATCACCATAAATATTCGTTACCGTGAAATAGAAATCATTTTGCATCGAAAGCAAGCTACAAATGTGATATAATATTCCCTTTGTCAAAATAACCAAACTCCCCACTCCTCTCGCAACTAAGGAAACGAGGTCTCAAGAGACCGTGCGCGGATACCTATCATCGGCGTGAAGTAGGGAAAGTACGGAATATATCTTTGAGCATTATCTGTAAATATAATACACATTAGACCACAGGAACAAATAAGAATCATTGCGGTGCGGGAGTACCCGAGAAAGTCACGAGCGCGCGAAAAAATTACAGTAAGATACAGTTTCAGATTTGAAAAAGAAAAAGAAAAGTCTAAGATAATTTAAATAGTTTCTCTTTGGCAGCCAAAGTAATTTAAATTCATTCATTTATTTTACATAAATTAATTGAATAAATGTTATGTTCATTAAAAAAACAAGGTTAATTATGAAATACAATATTGCGTGCAATCCCAATGCAATTGACAGATATAAATCTCCAGGAATTTGCCGCTTCGTACGAACAACCTGTCGACGTTCAGCAATGTAAGGTTAAGCAAAATACGTGTTCGAAGTCAAGAAAGTACAGAATTCACCAAGAATATTTTAACATAATTATGATCGGTAATGAACTGAGCCAGGTAAGTATAAAGAAATTAAATTAGTGATATAAAAATTAAAAATATATTGGCCCAGCAATGTGTGACATTTTGACGGTACATTTCTGGAGATTTAAAAGGATTGATATGCAATAATCAGCCGATTAGACTAGGAAAATTACCAAGCATTTCGTGGATTTAAAAAATTAATAATTGTTTGTTAAATTGATATAAGTACGCTACTAAATTATATGTCAAAGATAAACCAGTTTTAACCCTGGAAAACACAGAGGGGCACCAGGGCACCAAAAATACTTTTAATTCAGGCTACTCAAGCTGAGGATCAGCTTTCCTTTAGTACCACTCCGTGTATTCTCATTTGAGTAGGTAATAATTAAGCCTGTACACGTGTTGCACGTGTCTTTTTACTACTTTATGTGTTTGTCATTGTTTAGGGTTCTCGAGCACCCCATATGAGTATTAGGAAATGTGAAATTTAAAATTGAACATCGCCTGAAATCATTACATATCTACGGAAAGGACTGCCAAAACAAGCTAGGTGCGGTGTATGCGCAAGTATTAAAGAAAAATCAAAATCCTTTTGTGGTAAATGTAAAATACCCATTTGTGCTGAACGTAAGTAAAATGTGTGTGTCATGTATTGAGAAAATCTTTAGATTTTACTGTATTAATTTAGAGTTGAAAATGAGTAAGCAAATAAACTGATGTAATTATATTTCCTGTTCTTATATAAAGGACTATTCATTTAAATTATCACTTTATCGGGGTGCTGTGGCACCCCACCTGTGTTTGCATGTTGTTTTGTCTGTGTATTCCAGGTTTAACAGAAGGATAGTCATAGTAAAAAAACATGATCGGAGATTACCCTGACCAGACATTTTTTTTTATCTGGTGAGCAGGATTTTCAAGAGAATATCGGTCGTGATATAAGTGTTGAATGCGAACCGAATGCAAATCTAAATGGAGCCTGTACGTAAATTAAGGGAAGTCGTACATCAGGATCGAGAAATACAAAGATCGCGCCGTTGGCAAACGTGGATACAAATAGTTTAATTTTAAATTTATTTTTAGGAATTAATGATTTTAATAATAAATTAGTTAGTGATTAATTTCATCGCATAAACATATAGTTGTTTTAAAACTCATTAGCGTGCAAGATGCTCACATTTGCGAACATACACAATCCCACAGCGTTCAACAGGCAATGACAGAGAGACCTCACAGAACATATTTTTTATGACACAAAAGAAACATTAATAATTTGAACAAGACTAAATAAAACAATTTCTCTGGACTGAGTTTTTCTAAAGGCTATTTTAAAAACGAAAGTATACGGTTAATTTTTCTCTTAATTTTTGTTAGCATAATGAGCAAATTAGAAGCTCTTTCACATTGGTGCGGTAGAACGAAAAAACTGTAAAGAAATTTCTTGTTTTTCAAGCTCCTTGTATGTAAAGGAGAAGGATCACTTTGTGAGCTATGGATTCCCTTGTCGAAAGGCAAAGAGCTCACATGACAAACTGGAACTTCTGAATTTCGTCGTTCATTGTGTCTCCTTTTGCTCGGACGCCCATCTATAAAGCTGAACGGAAAGGGGAAGTTTGCAGTCTGCGTTTAATCATCTGCGGCGAGGGACTCGGAAGAAACTGCGAAAAAAACGTGAACGATAGCGAAAGTAAACTCTGTGGAAAATTTCCATTTATATCTCTCGAAATTCTGCAGACGTTCATCTGCTTTAGTGAGGCTTCCCAGGCAACTGCATCGGCCCGACTGCGAGCTGCTGGCCCACCTGACTAATTCAGAGCTGTTTAGGCTGGAGTGGTGCTTTCGCAGAATCGAGACACTGCACGTAAACACCGCGGCTATAATAGGAAACTATTCTGTGAAAGAGTAGTCACGCACGCAGCATGAAAATTATATCAGTGGATTGTTTACGACAAAAGAGAATTTGAATCCTCAGGTAAGTCGTCGTTAGTGATGTTCTAATGCAGAGCTATAGATTTTACTAATGGCTTTTCGCAGCATAATATGTTTGTCCATTAGGAGCCACATTAAAACTATTGTGTTTCACTCAAATGGCATTAGTTTTCATCGAGTCTTAGATACACATCCGAGTACTTACTCTACATCCAGTCTTTTTGCGAGAGAGGACAATTATTTCATATGAAAACGATGTCAGACTGAAACAATAGTGTCAATTGGTACCATAGATAAAACTACACAGTTCTGCGTTTTCATATATCTCGCATATTGTCACATGCATATTATCACAATTTCAGTCTTCTCTATATTTAATACACGAGGAAAGATGACGGTTTTGTATCGTTTACAAAGCACCATGCTTTGTAAGCATTTCGATGCAAAATTCTCCCATTGAGCTACTGCTGGAATAAGAATTTATCCCCCATGTGCACATCAAACACATTTAATATGAAGAAAAAATTAATATACTGTCAGTAAAATTCCGTTAAGGTAAGAAGATATCGTATAAACAGGGGTAGTTTCTAATAAGTAGTAATTACGTTACCGATAGTGTAATAAATAGACGAAAAATTGAAATTCTGATGTACGAAAAACTGCAGGAACGGATGCAATACAACTTACACCACTGAGCAACACCAGTTACCATCGTCTTGAACCTAGCAACTATGCGTTCTAGGGCACGAAAGTTAAGTTACGTTTGTTATTCCTTAATCAATAAAAGTACACCATTTTGAAGATTTAACCCATTCTGCAGCAAGAGGTTGTCAGAAATTCCGTTAGGTCTTAGAATGAAGCTCTTTTTAATACAAAAGTTCTTTTGAATGTTCGATCGTTTCGATATTTTTTTTGTTTGCTTTTTTAAGGGAGGTACAATTTGAGCTTTTATAATTTTTTCGCTTAGGGTGGCTCTTCTATATTCGAGTTATTCAGAAATTTCCACTTTTATCCGCCATCCAACCAATGCACTATTCACCGTCATAAGGTTTAGTAAAGTATTCCTAAGAAAAATACTTAATTTCCAATTATCCAATTAACCACGTAGGAGAGGGCATGCGACGAACATATGGAAAACATGGAAGGAAGAAATGATGAACACATGCAAGGAATATAAGAATACACGGGGAGAAACAGAGAGAACATTTGTACTGTTTGATTCTCAAAAAAAATTATAATATTACGCAAAAATTGCTTTCTGGGGGTTTTAATTGTTCACACAACACTAACAAATGAATACGTTTATTTATTTTTCGCAGTTTATCTTAGCATGTTCTTTCATAAAATCCGTCTCGTAAACCTTTTGTTTCTTTTTGTGGCAACTGCAATATTTTTACCTTATATGGAAATACATTTTGTAATACTATTTTACGATTCCGTCTACCGTTTTACAGCCTATATTCGTACCCATAAAAGAAGATTCAACGCTGCATATTCTTGGCCTCTCTCGCTTCTTCACCTGCATTTCAGGTAGAATCTATTTTCATCTTCTTGGAAAAATATTTCGCGTCTTGCTCCACCAGCATTCATTTTCATTATTATTTAGTTTTTAAAATAGCATTATATTTTTTACAATAATAAATTAACTGATTATTTACTCATCTCATCTAAAAGTGAATATCATATGCAATTCTATTTGACAAAGACGTTGCATTCTCTTTATTTCTACGTTTTTAACGCAGAAGTTATTTTATAACAAATTAATATTGAATTGCAAATTGAATTTTAACTGAAATTTAAACACAATATAACTTGAGAGTTTGTAGAGTTAAAAAATGGAACACAACTACACAACAACATAAGTATGTAGTTGACACTAAGGATTAGCGGAACATTACCAACATCGCCCGAAACTTATGTCTAAGCATTTGCTCTTTGGTGCTGATGAATGGTATCTGCTTTGCAATTGAAACGATGTTTCTCTGATGCGAGAGTCAGAATGATGTTTAAAAGAGAGGGCGATACTTCCGGTTCCTACTTAAAGAGCTACACTTCTGATGACAGTCACCAGCTGAGGTATCTCTGCTCATCAGATGTCATTGCGGTCCTCTGACCGGTAGATTATGGGGTTCGAGTCCCCACGGTACATAAGTAAGTCGAATTCCGCCAATGCCTGGAGAAGAATTCTAGTGGTCGGCTGTTCTGATTGGTAGTTTTACGTGGTTTCTCCGAACAATACCATGTAAGGCTCGGAGCCGTATCCTATCAAATGGGTCGCGGACCGCGCGTCATTTACAGGCTTACAGCTTGCGTGTGTGATGTGGTGCCCCAATGGGTGAGATACCTAGATGAAGTAACTTTGAAATTTGAAGTGTAGGACAGGGTAGGATCTCATCATCCACAAGGAGAAGAACACCGGCACCCCTCGTGTTAAAATAATTCTCTCCACTTACGGGTCAAATGACCAATTGACGCGCCCTGAAACACGAAATCAATAAATCAATCTCATGACACTCCGTTAATATTACAGCGCACGGTACACAGTACCACGGAGAATATTCCACGCAAAATTCCCGCGTTCACGGAGGCGGCGACCGAGGCAGCGACCGAGGCAGCGACCGAGGCGCGGACCGAGGCGGGGACCGAGGCGGGGACCGAGGCGGGGACCGAGGCGGGGACCGAGGCGGGGACCGAGGCGGGGACCGAGGCGGGGACCGAGGCGTCGGCGGGGAGGCGCGGGGGAGGCGGGGGAGGCAGAGGGAGACGGGGACGAAGGCGGGCACGGAGGCGGGCACGGAGGCGGGCACGGAGGCGGGCACGGAGGCGGGCACGGAGGCGGGCACGGAGGCGGGCACGGGGGCACGGCGGGCACGAGGCGGGCTGAGGGGGGCTGAGGCGGGGACTGAGGCGGGGACGGGGAGGGACTGAGGCGGGGACTGAGGCGGGAGGCGGGGAGAGGCGGGCTGAGGCGGGGACTGAGGCGGGGAGGCGGGGACAAGGCGGGGACTGAGGCGGGGACTGAGGCGGGACTGAGGCGGGGACTGAGGCGGGGACTGAGGCACTGAGGCGGGGACTGAGGCGGGGACTGGAGGCGGGGACTGAGGCGGGGACTGAGGCGGGGACTGAGGCGGGGACCGGGACGAGCGGGACTGAGGCGGACTGATGAGGCGGGGAATGAGGCGGGGAAGGTGAGGCGGGGAATGAGGCGGGGAATGAGGCGGGGAATGAGGCTGAGGCGCCTGAGGTGAGGCGGAATGAGGCGGGGAATGAGGCCGCGGGACTGACCCGGTGAGGCGGGGGGCTGAGGCGGGGACTTGAGGCGGGCGGGGATGGCGGTGACGGGGGAGGCGTGAGGCGGTGAGGCTGAGTGACGGGGGTGACGGGCGGCGGTGACGGGCGGTGACGGGGGCGCGGGGGCGGTGACGGGGCGGTGACGGGGGCGGTGACGGGGCGGTGACGGGGCGGTGACGGGGGCGGTGACGGGGGCGGTGACCGGGAGCGGTGACGGGAGCGGTGACGGGAGCGGTGACGGGAGCGGTGACGGGAGCGGTGACGGGAGCGGTGACGGGAGCGGTGACGGGAGCGGTGACGGGAGCGGTGACGGGAGCGGTGACGGGAGCGGTGACGGGAGCGGTGACGGGAGCGGTGACGGGGGCGGTGACGGGGGCGGTGACGGGGGCGGTGACGGGGGCGGTGACGGGGGCGGTGACGGGGGCGGTGACGGGGGCGGTGACGGGGGCGGTGACGGGGGCGGTGACGGGGGCGGTGACGGGGGCGGTGACGGGGGCGGTGACGGGGGCGGTGGCGGGGGCGGTGACGAAGGTGGGGAGGGATGCGGCGGCGGTGGTGAAGGAGGTGGCGGCGGTGGTGAAGGAGGCGACGACGGTGGTGGCGGAGGCAGTGGCGGAGGCAAGGGCCCGATGCGGCGGGCACGGCGTTGGTGGTGTTGTTGGGTGTGGAGCGGCGTGAATGCCGCTTGCGAGCGAGCACACCCGTTCGCTGCATATGAGCTTGATTAGCCGCCCATTCACACGAAGGGAGTCACTGCCGCAGCCGCTGCTCCTGTGGAAGCGCTGCTGGGGGCACGCACGAAGCCCTTGACGCTCGCGACCTTTGACACGGCGCCCTCGCGCGCAGGGCTCGCCCGCCACCACCTCAGCTCCCGGACTACCTGCTATTTGCCGTCTCATTACGCTCTGACAATGTATCAAAAATGAGGTTTTTACTAATGTCTAGCTATTTCCTAGTTTGTTATTTTTATCTCTACAACAAGTGCGAATACATTTTCTTACCAATTTACCAGCTTTATCACTCTCAATGGTTATCATTTAGTTTTGTTCTATCTAGCGTAATTACAGAGCGACTAGTTGAAATGCGAACCGACTTACCTGGCGCAAAATTTTTGCACAAAAACCATGAGATTATTTAAATGTATTGTAGAGATAATTCGAAATATAAATGACTGTACCTTCCCTTTATTTATTCTTTTTTGTTTCTGTTGTTTTCATCATGTTCTTCATATCATTATTTGAGTTTGTAATACTGTTTCACTATAAAACCGTTGGTGAAGCATAATGGAAATTCAACCTTACTACTGATTTTAACATTGATTTTATTTACTGGAAGTTTAGAAGTTAACATACAAACTGTATCCTGGTTGTGATGGATTTTTTTTCGTTTCATTGCTTACTTTCCTTTCGTAATACCTGCGCACTTCCGAACATGATGCAATCCGACTTACCGCTCCTCGACACGATCAGACAATAGAACGCAACTCGACAAGATTCGACGCGCTAGCAACGCGACAAACGAAGGCCTGATTGCGAGTCCTACCCCGCAACGCGCACACGCGCCCAACGCGGAACCGTCCCTGGTGTCCTCACTCACTCATTCGGCTCACCGTAGCATCTGATAGGTGCCCTCGGCCGGGACGCTAGAACCGAATAACTGATCGATGTTTTTTAATATACGAAATGTATTACAATAGTATATTATCAAACAATGATGTAAGGACAACACATACACGAGTATGATATTACAATACGAGCGAGGAACAAGCTTGTAACTTAAATTTCACACGAGTGTATTAATACCCATTACATCCGAGTTTCATACCATACTTTTTCTACGACTTACCTCCGTTTCTACCGTACTTTTTCTGCTAACTTTTATAAGTTAAACTTTTGTTTTTAATCGTTTCGTGGCAGTTGAGATGCAGGATTCAACCAAGGCCACCTAGCGGACAGCTCCCTAGCCTTACCCGCGCATGCTGCCGCAGGTGGCTGTGGTTACCAGTCTGCCTGCGAGGGAGTACGGCGCTAGTCAAGTAGGATCAAAGTAAAATTATGATCCAATTTATTTTAAATAATATTCCACGAAAACATTACTAGTAATAAAAGAAATTAAAGCTAACAAGTATGATAATATCAAATGTAATGTTAATGTACACAACTGAACGAAACATTTAGGAGAACGATTCTCAATGATTGTGTCAATACCTGGTTGTAAAATAACTGGTTCTAAAATAACATTCTCTGTTATTGGTCAAGAACCTGTATCATTATGAAATCTCTATCGTAATGATTATCATTATGTAACTGGTTGCAGACACCACATGACAGCATTATACAATGGCAGTATAAAAATTAATTTTAAATACTCATAACCCACAAACCCATCTGCAGCTACCACCATTTGCCACGGTCAGAGTCGCTGTAGAGGTAATGACTATGTTGCCTCTCACCCAGGTAAGTTGGACATAAAACATCTTCGTTTAATATCATTTATCACATCCTATCATCATCATCATCGTCGTCGTATGATATCACATAAAATCACATGCCATATTCATACGTGATATTATTACGATCATGACTCCATCATCGTCACGCAATTACGTTTACGTAGAGTAATTATTTACTTATTTATTTATAATCATTAACATTTCTATTGAACTTTTATTTTACAATTTTCTTTGTACTTTGTATTTTGTATTTGAATTTTGCGGCATAGATTGTGTTTAATTAGCTTCCTTTTAACATTGAAAGGCCCATATATTTTTTCAGCAATCACTTATTCTTTCCAAGAACCTAGATGATTGTCGAAAACTTGCTCTCTGCTTGATTGTTATTTCACGGATTCTTTTCTTTTTGCCAGGAGACAAAATGACGTGACACATGATGATATGAAGTGACGCGGCAGGACGTGATGCAATACCGGGCACCGGCTAATTCGGACGTGACGTGACGAGACTCGACGTATTTCAACCAAATAGCTTGATCGTGCAGAAAAATCGTTTGCGCATTAAAGATACACGACATTTGTGTGGGACTTCTTACATTATCACTACATGCTGTACTAAGTTCTGATATGACGATCATTTGTTTCTTGACCCGTAAGTGAGGACTGAAATTTTTCTCTGGGTAGGATAGTTCAGTGTTACACATAAATTAAAATTCCAAAGACCCCCACACGAAATGCTAATTTTGTCTATTTATTTTTGTGTGAATTCTTTCAATATTATCAATCCAATGCTGAGCTTACTTGCATTAGTATGATTTCATCATCAATTTTATTAGTTTTATTTACACCGAAATAATTGCCTGCAGTGTCACATAGCGCGAAATATCGCACAGAAATTTAACAGATTTTAACCCGAACCGTCGAATTACTTACACGACACCACGAGATCCGAGAGCAGATGAAAGACCATACCTATACACTTGTGACAGCATTGGATATTGCAGAAAAATAAGTTGTGTTATTGCAAAAGTGTGCAAAATGACGGGACGGGGACGATATAAGCGGTCCGCCCTCCTTAAAATCAAAATTGGAAGTCCTCTGCTGCGAAATTATTAAAATACCCTTTATAATTATGGGCCTAATTCATGATTTCTACAATTGGAAATGATGAAACCAATGAACAAAAATAACAGAATTGATTGAAAAATTGGAAGAAAAGAAAACTTCCCGATAGGATTCTCCAAATTTATTCAAACAGTGTGCTGCTGAAGGGATATTATTCGTTTCATTAGTCAATCTGTTGCCTCTACCTCTAAAATACGAAACGTCCCCTTCCAGAAAATTGCGAATTTGCACCCTGTTTACTGTATAGCATCGGTATACATTGCAAAACAGAGAACGGATTTCGAATCGTCTTTTCCTTCTACGTTATTCTCTCCAGCGATGCTTACTCAACATATTACTTCGTTCCCATCAGTTACAGATCCTTTGCAGCACGCGCCGAAAAAAAACAACCTTTTCCCGCGAAGTCCGCATTTCCTAACCGTTTAATTGCGCTGCCTGAATGGAGCAAATCAGATCGCGTTGACGCAATCGCGCGCCGTTAAGGTCTACAGCGAAACAATTGGGTCTCGCCGACGTCTTTTTTTTTTTTTCTCCCCTCCACAGCCTCTCTACGCTCGACGCTGCCGACACCGTAGCCTCTGCACAGTGTGTCGCGATCGGTAATTGTTTCTGGCATTTCTTTATTTCAATGATAGTATTGGGTATAAATGAAGATTACAGCAATTTTTCTATGCGAAAAGGAAATAGTATGTACTAATAATCAACTATCAAACCGGCAAAAAAAAAAAAAAAATGGCCGCAGAAAACCATGCAAGATGAGAGTTGCCTCGGTAGATTAGTTGGTTGGAGGAATTTAGAACCGGAAGAGGTGGCTCAGGGCATCAAGTTGTGTCACTGCAGTGCCTCTGACTGACAGGTTCTATGTTAGAGACCTGACGAATATTGAAATATAGGTCTAATGCAGTCGCTACTCCTTGTCATATCCTCACCCCTTACACACACATCCATAACACTATCTCCATATCGGAAGCTTAGATCTTCTCCCGGTCGGGACGGTGCCACACCGATGGGAGGTACCGGGATGGGGAAACTTAAGCTAGCCGACGTGTAGGTCGATGCCGTATCTCACCATTCAGCAAGGGAAGAAGACCGCTACCTCCCGTGTTAAAAGCATTCACTGCACTTAAGCGACTAATAGCTACAGCAGTTAACGCGACCCGAAACACGAAATAACGATTCTGTCAACCAATCCAACTCGATAAGGAGCACAGTTTGAATTTCCACCGCATTTCCTGCCCGTACGTCCCACTGTCGGCGCACCGCCCTCTCTGCTCGCCGGTGCTATTGTGTCGCACTCCCAGGCGGGCGCGAGCGGGGACTGGGGCAGGACGGGGCGGGGCGGGGCGGGGCGAGTCGAGATGATAAAAAGTTTGTTTTTTCCCTGCGCTCCCTTTAGTGTCCCGGCAATTAGCAGCGGTTGTTTCCGACGCTCCGAAGAGGAGGCGCGTGCTCCGAGTTCCTGCGTCGCGTCCTGTCGCCGGCGTCTAAGCGATGGCGCCACTTTCGCCCCGCCGCAGCAGGTGTCTGGGAGACGGAGGGGCGCCCCGCGTTACCGCCTGCACGCGGCAGCGGGCGGGGAGCATGGCCATCTGGCGCGTGTACGGTTGATTGATTGATTTTTTCGTGTTTCCGGGCGCGTCAACTGTTTTGGTCATTAGTCCCGCTAGTGTAGTGCATGTTTTTCTCGGGAGATGACGGTGATCTTCCCTCGCTCGATGGCGAGATCCGGTGCTGACCTACCGTCGGCGAGTGGGGTTTCCCCTCTAACCAGGACTCTCCCACCTGCGGGGCACCGCCCCAGCCGAGACAAGCTCTAAGCTCCCGACCGGTCTCCCGGAATATGTGGTAGTGTAGTGCATGTTAGTGTAAGTGTGTGTGTGTGTGTGTGTGTGTGTGTGTATGTGTTAAGGGAGAGGAAAGGACAAGGAAGAGGAAGGACAGATCATGCGCGGTCCGTGGCCCGTTTGGTAGGGTACTACTCCGGCCTGGTGTTGCCTGGTGTTGATCGGAGAAACCACGGAAAACTACCGATCAGAGCAGCCGGCCGCTAGAATTCTCCTCCAGACAGCGAATGAATTCGACCTAGCTGAAAAGCTAGTGTCGAAAATCCTGCAGTCGTCAGGACTCGAACCTAGGACCTCCCGGTCAGAGGCGCTGCAGTGACATCAGTTGATGTACTGAGATACCGCTGCCGGTGCGTGTACGGAGACAGGCTTGCAATTGAACCAGAGGCCAATATTATTATAGTCACGTGGAGGTTGGCGTAGTCAAGAGAAAAAATGGCAATCGATAAATCTTTGACCCCGGTGAATAAACTGATAAGTCAAAAAACTTAATTTTACAGGGGGGCAAAAAACAACTTTAAACTAATGCTGTAAATAATGGATTAATGATATTCAAACAAAACCTACATAAAAATAGTTTTGTTTGAATATCGCCTTCGTTTGAATATTATTAATCTCTGATTTAATTCCTTCTATTTATCTTTATTGTACGTACATCTCACGACTCCGACTTTCTGAATTGATGTAATTACAATTTAATAAACTATAACTAATTAAGTCTATAACGTAAATAAAATAACTCAACCAATATAAGTAGAAGTATTTTTCTTGTTAATACGTTTTATTGGACGCTTCACCCAAAATGTCTTCAAGTGGGATACTTGTTTTTGTACGTTGTGTATCGAACTGACCAATGCCTTTTTTTCTTCCTTCTAGAGTATGTATTAATTATATTTACAAATACATTAATATTTATTATCAAGACTTATTGTGAGTTGTGAAGTTTTTAGATGATCAAGAGCTTACATTCTTACTCTTGATTCTTCATGTCGTGTGTGCGTACGACTATCATGTTGTGCGATAAACGTGATCCTTATCTTCATATTACGAAGCAATTATTAAGTTATTATTTTTACACTTATCTGCGTATTTTTTCATTATGCTTACTCTAATGCTATAAAATATCTGTGTGTTGAATAGTGAAGCTCTATTGTCGATTGACAACTTTTTTTTAACCAGGCATTATCCATCAAAATATTTCACATTAAATATTCAATGCAAAATCCACACATTAGATATATTCGAGTATTAATATAAAAAATACTACTTTTCTCAGAAATTTTATCACAGATATTCTTGTACCCTACGCTATGGCAGACATTTTCGTATAGTTAATCACCCATAATATTGAAGAGTCTGTGATTAGGTCGATGCAAAATGTTTACCAGACCAGTTCGGTAAGAATGTGCAGAAGTCATTTCTTAACTCCGAGGGGTGATAATCCATATTTATCTACTCTTCTGGGAGCTCCGGATGCTGGCGCATGCGCTCCTGGTCCAGAGAACTATTTGCCCTAAAATGATCTATTTTTTATTTTCTATTTTAATAAAAATCGGAATAAATTAAAATAAAATATTACACACGAAAAAAAGATTTTAGCTACTGGAGAAAGATTATTCACAAGCGATAATAAGACCCTCGTCGTCGATAAAGTAAATTTTCGTTGTTGAAAATATTACTCCAAACAACTAGCGATTCCTTGAGATCAATGAACTTTACAATAATGAACATGGAATTACCGATATTTACGTTTCTTATGTACCATTAGTAGTGTGTACGTGGGCAGTTAGAAAATTTAGCATTCCCTTTATTACAGTTTCTGAAGGAGGTGTGTTAAATAACGTAGTGTCTGAAGGAGGTGTGTTAAATAACGGGATGTTGTTAAATAACGTAGTACCTTGACATGAACTCCTTACTAATCCACTGATAATTTAATGTTTTTTCAAAACAAAAATTTTGTTCTTAATATTTATTTTAACATAGATGTTTTGTTAATAATTAACATACAAGCTAATAGCTACAATACCTGATCTTTTACGAAAACTCACCAAGCCTTTTCGTCAGTGTGTAACGTATCCCTATTCGTGATATTTCGAAATCCAGCACACAATTTCAATAGCTCTTCCACCTCACACACACACACACACACACACACACACACACACACACACACACACACACACACACAGTTTCTGTGAGCGGCTTGAGAGACGCTGTACCACGACGTCGTACACGACACAGCAGCGCAGAGCACGAGCAAATCCTACATCGCGTTTCTGCGTCCTCCGACAAGCGCACACGACGCCAGCACCCGTAACTTCTCTACCCGCATCACCAGCACCATTACTATCGCCATTCCCATCGCCTTCTCTACCGCCGACATCTCCTTGACCTGAATCCGCCCACATGCTCTCCGAAGCCGCAGACCTCTCCTCCACTGAAGCAAGATATTCACGAGTCTCAAGATACAAGCGCAACAGAACTAACGCACGTGATTCAACTGACAATTACTTCTCAGCGAATGTAATGTTAGAATGGTCGCGACGAACGTATGTTCCGACGCAAGGAACAAGCACAGTGGCTTTAAAATATGTTTGCAAATAAAATAGATATTATATATGGATATTATATGATTGAAAATAGACATTATTCAGTATTATTATATTTAATCATCTTATTGTATTTAAAAACCATGTAATCTGACTGAAGACGAGATTAAATCCTAAATCTACATTCAAGTGCTTTTTTAAGTCATTGTTACAAATCAGAAGATTTCTGGAACTTCACTGAACAACTTTTATAATAAAAAAATCGATCGCTCATCTGAGAGGTGCCCTAGTAAAATACTTATATCGATCAATAATTCAAATTCTCTAAGACGAAATGAAAATGGGGAATAAAGGTCCTGATTATTCAGAAGTAGTTTAGAAATACTTAAATTTTCAGAATTGGAGTAAAACTAGTTTTTGGAAATATAAAGGGGACATTGTAGAGATTGACGTGTGTGGGAAGTGTGATTGAAGGTACACAGGAATGTCGTTTAGTATTTCATTACTAGCCTTTTGGCCTTTTCGCTGATGCTCTGAATCACGTTTTATTGACAAGCACGCCAACAAAAATAAAACTTTCAAGTCTTGCCAAAGAATGCTTGAATCATTACAGTAAGAGAAAGCAATTCAAAGTGACAGATTAAATGTCGAACGAGTGTTCATGAAATTATACAGAGGAAACGGAATAACGATTTCGAGACTAAATACTTCGATCTTGAAGTAGATCCATACTGCAAATGGTTCTTCATAAAATATTTTAACCTACTGAAATATATACACTAAGAAAGAGCTTTCCCAAACTTTCAATAAAATATAGATTCTTCTTGTGTCATAACTGAATGAACGTATTGTGCATAAAAGAATAAAAGGAACAAACTTTAAAAATACGTTTCAATAAGCATTTTTTTATTAAAATTATAAAAATTACACTGGAAGCTTCCAGAAAAAAGATAAAGTTTTAGTTGAATACACTAAGCACTGAACAGTGTGATACAATTAGCTGGGGCACGATTTAGGTGAAGTATGTACGAGATGCGACATTCTTAGATCAACTTGTGAATACGCGAACAACTAAAACAAGACCAGCAATGACATGGAAATTGAATCATTTATTTCAGAAACACGTCAAACACGAAATTTCTCATTACGAGAAAACGGAGAAAAAGTGTTCCAATTTTTCTGATTTTAAAATAATTTTAGTATTAAAGCAGTTAGTAAATGAATTATTTTTCCGGTAAATATACACTAAACAATGTGTTTATACTCATGGAAAAATACTTCATCGCTAAGGCGCCTTTTAGATTTTCGCGTTTGACGGGTTTCTGAAATAAACAATTCATTTGAAGTGAAGTCACGGCCCGCATCGAGAAGATGGTTAAAGGGTAGTGTTTAGAGACTATGGCAATTTAGTTCACTCTGATGGAGGTTGTCATGAGCAATCTTAGTTCTGGCGCTCGTGCCAACTGCGGCCGAAGCATGATGCCGGGCTGATCCGCAATGGCGGAGAGTTGCATTCGTTCCGCTCCCGCAGCGGTCGCCCACTGCGGAGGAATGCGCCGCTTACGGGACCGCGACATGGCGACCGCAGCCATAAATCCTGCGTTCGAACCCAGGCCCCGGCCCGCTGAACCGCGACCGCGGCCACCCCCGACACCAACACACCGGTCACCCTCCACGTCCCCGCCCCGCCCACGTCCCCGCCCCGCCCCGCCCCCATCCTCGTCACCGCCCACGTCCTCGTTGTCGCCCACATCCTCGTTGTCGCCCACATCCTCGTTGTCGCCCACATCCTCGTTGTCGCCCACATCCTCGTTGTCGCCCACATCCTCGTTGTCGCCCACATCCTCGTTGTCGCCCACATCCTCGTTGTCGCCCACATCCTCGTCGCCGGCCCATGTCCTCGTCGTCGGCCCGTCCTCGTCGCCCATCCGTCCTCGTCACCCACCCGTCCTCGTCGCCCACCCGTCCTCGTCGCCGCCTATGTCCTCGCCGCCGGCCCGTCCTCGTCGCCGCCCACGTCCTCGTCGCCGCCCACGTCCTCGTCGCCGCCCACGTCCTCGTCGCCGCCCACGTCCTCGTCGCCGCCCACGTCCTCGTCGCCGCCCACGTCCTCGTCGCCGCCCACGTCCTCGTCACCGCCCACGTCCTCGTCACCGCCCACGTCCTCGTCACCGCCCACGTCCTCGTCACCGCCCACGTCCTCGTCACCGCCCACGTCCTCGTCACCGCCCACGTCCTCGTCACAGCCCACGTCCTTGTCACCGCCCACGTCCTCGTCACCGCCCACGTCCTCGTCACCGCCCACGTCCTCGTCACCGCCCACGTCCTCGCCGCAGGTCACGTCCTCGCCGCAGGTCACGTCCTAGTCGCAGCTTGCTCCTCGGTCCCCCTCCGTTCTCATCGTTGGCCTCATTCTCGTCGCCGCCACTCCGTATCGCCGCATACGCGTCCTCTAGTATCACAGCTTCCCCTTCACGCAGAGTTTCTCCAACTTCTAGTGACCGGGAGGTCCTAGGTTCGAGTCCCGACGGTGGCAGGATTTTCAATACTAGTTAGATAGCTAGGACGAGTTCGGACGCTGTCTAGAGAAGAATTCTAGAGGCCGGCTGCTCTGACCGGGAGTTTTCTGAGATTTCTCCGATAAATACCAGGGGAATGCCTGAAGACTACCCTAACAAACGCGTCACGGATCGCGCGCGATCTTTCTTTCCGCTTCCTTTTCGTATCCTCGCCCCTTACACACACTTGCACTAACATGCCAGGAGACCGGTCGGGAGCTTAGAGCTTGTTACGGCAGGGGCGGTGACCCGCTGGTGGTAGATACCCGGTTAGGCAAAACACCGCTAGCCTACGGTAGGTCGGCGCCGGATCTCACTATCCTGGGGGAGAAGATCACCGCCACCTCTCGCGATAAAACATGCACTAAACTTACAGGATTAATGACCTTAGCAGATGACGTGCCCGGAATTACTAATAAACCAACCAAGTAAATCCAACTTCAACTGCCTTGCTCTGATCTTTCCTAGAAGTCATTACCACCCTCACCACCACCACCTTTAGCACTCTCGCAGTTACCGTCGTCATTTACCTCTCACTCCCCTCGTCCGCACCCCGTCTCCTTCGATAGCCCTTGCATCTCCCATCACTTTTTACTTTCTCGCTACAGAGTAAGGAGAAAGTTATGTAATGCTGCGCGAAAAAACCGCGAATTTTCGGCTGTAAAACTCAAGGCAAGGCTCTAGTAACTGTATTGCAAGACTCTGGGAACGAAAAATAGGATAAATTCAGTTGCTCAATGAAGAAAAAATCTTGCAACACATAGAGTAGCCAGAAATAATCTTTTGTGCGACCTTGATACCGAGAAATCGAATGATGGCAAAACGTCTGTCTCTTCGTCCGTCCAAACGTCTGCGAACAACGCTAGTGACTAAAGCGTTCAGTTGATTTTCTCTAAAACTGATATCCTCCAATCGATCTGGCTGATGGCGCAGCGCCTTGAATTTGAAACCCATATTTTAATTTTAACGGGTATTTAAAATGAAGCTCCTGAGACGCTTGCAAATTTTCAAAAAAATAGCTCCATCGATTTTGATTAATTTTTTTGTTGGATATTGTGAAGGTGTAGGTCTCACCTTCGTTCAAAACCCTGATTTTTTGAAAATTGAAAAAGTTCAAAACTTTTCCAGTCTTTCTACAACTAATATATTAAAAACAGAAAATTTTTCCCTCAATTCAATCTGTTCCTTAAATAAAGATTTTGAAATAAGGTGATGTACAATTTCTCGAAAATTTGAATACTTTTCGTTTAATTTTAATACGCTTCAAAATACGAGAGAGACAGTACGTACTGTTATAACACCACCAGTTTATCCGTTCGGCATGCACTCACTGTTACTCACTGCTCCCACTTCTCGTGAAACTACCACAATTTCCGCAACTTCCAACGCACCGTTGAACACACTAATAGCGTTCAGCCACACAATCGATATTTAAAAATGATTTTATCGCATATTCTCGCGAGACTTCTCATTAACTGATTTCAATTCTCGATGGAAAATAATTCACCATTTCTTGGAATATTCCACCCAACAATGACCACAATGAGAATGTCACTCTAGGACAATATTGATTTGCGGCTACAGTAATTCCATGCGGTGCGAATTTTGGTACCACTGATACTTTAAAATAATTATTTTCTACTCTTACAGAAGCTCATTGATCGTATGTTCTGAGTTCTCGAAAATAATTCAATATTTCTTGGAACTGTCCGTCAGTGGTAGAGAAAGGTTTGTGTAATACACCACCTTTTCAATTTCCAGGAAATTTATGAGAGGAACAAGGTGTAATTTTGGCAGTTTATGCGGTACTGGTAGGTTAATAATTGCAAATTGCTCTGTAAAATAATTCTTTGTGCAGGAAAGTTAACCAATTTTGTAATACATTTCTGGGAAGCAAATTTCTATGATCATTCGTCATTTCCACGAACCGATAAAATCACAACCACAGTGTGATATGTAGCCACACCTGGGCTCTTTAGGAACTGTTGTGGTCATTTGATTGGTAATTCGCTTATCGCTATACACTGTGGTACAATTAATATCACATTATATTATCTGCCTAGACAGAGGCAAAATGATCATGGAATAATCATTTTATTTGTTTTTAATTGTATAGCAGTTAAAATAAATTATATGTATGCCACTGCATCGCTATTTTCAAGTAATTTGTAACAGCATAACATTATAAAATTTTTTTTAAAAAATCGGAACTTCTATTACCCAAATCTTTTTTAATGTATTCTTTATCTCAGGAATTATGAAAACACGAGGAAACTGGCATGTACGGTTGCGATAAACCAGTTCTCTGACTTCAGAGGTAATTGGTTAGAAACTAGCAAAGTTTCTGCAATGATGTTCCAATAGAGTAATTCTTACTTATTCTGAATTTGATATATTTAAAAATCTTTTCACGAGTTAGGTACTGACATGTTTTTGGCTTACGTTTTTAAGAACCTCGGGATGAACATGATGCGGCGCTCCTATCTTAACAAACCCCTTCATGAATTCGTGTTGCGGGTGACCCGATTTGACATCAGTTATATTCAGGCAACGCTCTCTAATGCTTCCGATAGTGTTAGAGTACTGGGTTTCTTCAGCGAGAAAACGAATGTGAGGTTTTCTTTGGCTTTTATAATCATGATTGAAAATGTTCGCTAGTATTCAGATAATAAAGGACTATTAGCATATTTCCAAAGTCATTCGATGATCCTGTGGACAGGCGGTTCCCAAGCCTCGATATAGTCAGCGAAGGTAATAACAGAATAATCAATATTCTTGATTTAACAATTCAACCCTATCCAAAAAAATATAAGCTACATAAATTTTCCATAATTTAAGGCAACATGTGTGAAATGTTTTTCAGACTCAATTAAGGAATGATCTTGAAATTCTGAAACACATATCTGCAATTCATTAGTGAATTAGCAATTAGTTAGTGATTAATTTGTAAATCACACGACCTACATCTTCTACGTTTTCCCCAGAACCGATATGATTAACCCATCGGATTTAAACCATTGATTTAAATCAAATCATTTTTTAAATCAATGATCACAATTATAATTATGTTTCTCAATGTGAACACATTTACAATTTGATATTTTTTAAATTGTTGCTAAAATAATATTTACGCTTAATTTTGAGTAAATGAAATAAACACTTCGAAACTCTGACCAAATTATTTGAAATGTGCCCCGGATTGATATACTGCCCAGAGTAAATATGTGTTATGAGACGACCTCGAATTTTGGAACAAATTTCTATTTAGTTCCTTTAGGAGACTTGGAGAAAAGTTGGAGGTTTACGAATTATGAAAAAATAGGTCTACTTAAAGCATCTACTAATGCCTGAAATATCTTAAAAAGATCACCTGATGACTATTTTAATAGTTTTCCCCAAAACTACCTAAAACAAGTAATTTTGAAAAATTATATTTTAATTACTCATTTCCCCCCTATACATTTTAAAATTTGTTATACCGAAACGCGAAAATTCTGTGATCGAATATGCAATCGACAATGCACCGAAATCTCTCATCCAACAAACTAAAATAAGGAGATCAGCAAGTCATTCTAAGAGTCAGTCTAATGTTTCGCGCTCGTCTCGGATCAGCACGCCCTTCTAAGCAATTGCATCCATTCCCGTTGCAGCAGCACTGTTGATAGGTTGTGGTTTATCTCCGCGGGGATTCGTCTATGCCATCCAGGGAGGAAAGTTTCCCTCCGTGAAAAAGCCTACTTTGTCAAAGACGACGCTTGCAAAATACATATTTTTCATTCCTACCTTCAACAATAGCCAAGCTGAAACGCAAAGGAAACCTTCGACAGGTTTCCGTGGTGCAAGACGCCTAAGTGAAAATTATTGCTGCTAGGTTTTCTACTAAAGGTCATCTCTTCTGACTTTCCTTGAATAAATTTAATTACACACTATCCTAGTAAAAAAAAAGATTTCAGGATCGACTTAAAGCGAAAAACATTTTAAAGCTATTACGAATTGCTCAAAGATATACCTCAGTTCGTACACACAGACATAATTTTTTCCCTAATTTGTTGGAAAAAAGACACTGAACGACATTTTCAGATGCAAAATTCACCTTACACAAAAAGATATTTTACGATAATGCAAAATTCTATCATCACAAATTTTCTGAGCCAAAATGTAGAACATCCAATGCTTTAATTCAGAAGCTAAATGCGCCCAAAACTATGAGACTTTTTTCTGGCGGAACTTCCTGCCGTTCTAGAGCCACGTCCTCTTTGCAGCATTTGAAATTCGAATGTTCCAATACACGTCCAATTTGAGCGAAGCGAAAAAGTATAACATTTGATAACGGAATTATTTTCAGCGCGCATGGACGTTTGTTATCGATGGCGCGCCGAACAGAGAGCGCTGTCACCATTCATCTCTTTGTGGCCGAGGGTTGAAAGTTGTTACGAGGCCGGACAGGAGTTCAGAGAGCTGTGCTGAATAACGAGTGAAGGGTGAAAAGCGAATGGTGTGATAGTATGGTCACAGGGTAGACGCTACATGGGACACCGCAAAACTGAAAAAGGGAACTTTTACTTCTTTCTTTTCCCTTTTTATACCATAAGTCTGTGAATATGTGTATGTAAGACTAATCCACTAAATTTCTAATACCAGATAGATCAGAAATGTGAGTGAAGACTCAGAGACAAACAATTAGGACTGTCCAATGAATGGATGTATCTTTTAATAATCGAACTTCTGTGAACTGTCGCGGCAGCGAGGTTCTTCCGGTGAAACCACAACTGAAAATTGAGGCGGCTCTATGTCAGGACTGAGCTTACCCCTCTCCATTTCCACGTCCGCCTCATCTCTGCCGCATCTCCCGCGTGAATTCATCACATCGGCCACCCTCTTCTCGTTCGGATGCAGTTTTGTACCTACGTCAGGACGTTAGGTGCGAGCTACAGGCTAAAGACATTTCGGACGAAGACTCCAGAATCGAGTTCTTGGAGCAAGGTTGAAGGGACACAATGGAGAGAACGGAGGACAGGAGATTGAACATTGGGGAGACCGCGAAAACAACCTTCAACAGACCAAATTTTCTACTGCTACTAGACGCAGCTTGGTGCTTGGAGAAGGAAGGTGCGAGGTGGATAAGAAGTGAGGAACGGAGCGTTTTGGCGAAGCGGAGCGGGGGGGGAGCGATAAGGGGAGTGATGTGGAGGAGGAAGATGCACGGCGGAGGGTCGAGGAGAAGAGAAATATGAAACAGAGCGGTAAAGAAGAGGGAGGTGTGGAGCGATGTGGTGGAAGGAGGTGCGGAGAAAAGCAATGTGGGGGAGCGAGGTGCAGAGCACAGTGTTAGGGGGGAAGGAGTGGATCTGTATGGTGGAGGGAGGTGTGGAGCAGAGCAGTGTGGGAGAAAGAGGATCAGAATGGGGGACGGATGTGTAAGCATAGCGGTGTGAATGGGGGCGGCGGTAGGGCAAAACGGTGCGCTATGGGGAATAGAGGTGTGGAGCGTTGTGGCGGTGGGAGGTGCGGGGCAGAGCGATGTGGGGGAGGGAAGTGCAGAGCACAGTGTTATGGGAGGAGTGGAATGGTGTGGGAGAGGGAGCGCAAAGCGGTGTGTGTGAAGGAGCGGTGCGGAGCGGTGTGGAGCGGTGTGGAGCGGTGTGGAGCGGTGTGGAGCGGTGTGGAGCGGTGTGGAGCGGTGTGGAGCGGTGTGGAGCGGTGTGGAGCGGTGTGGAGCGGTGTGGAGCGGTGTGGAGCGGTGTGGAGCGGTGTGGAGCGGTGTGGAGCGGTGTGGAGCGGTGTGGAGCGGTGAGGAGCGGTGAGGAGCGGTGAGGAGCGGTGAGGAGCGGTGTGGAGCGGTGTGGAGCGGCGTGGAGCGGTGTGGAGTGCCATTGGGTGCCGAAGCGGTGAGGCGCGAGAGAGGGAGATGAGGCGCGGCGTGCGGGAGGGACGTGTGGGAGCGAAAGAATAATGCAGAGGGCGCGAGGGGCGGGTGCGGATGTTGGATGTAGCTGTTAATTAAGAAGCGCCGAGGCGATCAATCGTCCTGGGTTAGAGTATTCGATCACGTCAACTCCGGTTAGCACGCGCGTATCACCTGCGCGCGCAGGACCGGACGACCAACCCGGGCACTCGATTTGAACAGATCTAACTCAAGCCCATTCCAGACATCGGAGTCCTCATTTTAGAATTTAATGTGCTGTAGAACGATACTTCTAATTAGCAGTCAACTGAGGAATGATCCACGGCTATCAATGAGATTTTAGATATAATAGTTTAATTTTTCATAATTAAATTTACATTGATATAATACAGGTGAACGACATGTAGAGTAAAATAATGATGGGGTAAAAAGTGATGGGGAACAGTGGGGAGGGGACAGATCGGAGGGGGACAGATCGGAGGGGGACAGATCGGAGGGGGACAGATCGGAGGGGGACAGATCGGAGGGGGACAGATCGGAGGGGGAGGGAGGGGGACAGATCGAGGAGGGACAGATCGGGAGGATCAGAGAGGGGACAGATCAGAGCGGAGGGACAGAGCGGAGGGAGACAGAGCGGGGTGTGGGGACAGGGTGGTTGGGCACAATACTGAGGGACAGTGGTATATTAAAATGAGCACCGAGGGCAAAGCGGGGCGACGTCGGGGAGGGTGCGAGGGCGCGTTGGGAGTGTGAGTGAAGGGGCCTGGTGAGGGCGGTGGCTGCGGCACAGGCGGGGACCGTGGGGCGGGGCGGGGCAGGGCGTGGGTGGCGGCCGCAGCCGATGGGCCGCGCCACCTGCGGCGTCCGCGGGCTAATGAGTCACGTGACGGCGGCGGCGGCGGCGAGGCTGCGGCCGCGCCACCTGGTGGCGGGGAGGGGCGGTGCGGGGTGGGAGGCGGAAGGGGCGGGGCGCGGACCCGCGCGCGGCTGCGGCTGCACCCCGTCCCCCACCCCGACCCTCCGCCCGGCCGCGGCGCCCGCGCGCTGCGTGCTGGAATGCCAAATGCATAAACTCAGCGCGAATGCCCACCGGCCAGGGGAGACGGATAGCGAGGGCCGACATAGGGAGAACGCTCTTTCCTACGGTGACGCGCAAGTCATCTAAGGCCGAAAAATATATATTTTGGCTTCAATGTGGTTTGACAACAAACCCTTGTGGGTGTTACTCGTTTCGGTGTTGGATGTCAAGAGAACAGAACAATAAACAGGTTGTGGAAAATGGGGTCCTGGAGGAGTAGAAATGACTGGTGGTCATGGTGAGGGGATGGACATTCTGGTGAACGACACATAGTGGAGAAAAATAATGATGGGGTAAAAAGTAATGGGGATCATCACCACGGCGGACAGAGCGGGGAGAGCCGCACGCCCTATCCCCTTCGCTCTGTCTCCCCGTCCTCTGTGCAAAATTCCAGATGATCGACGGAATATCGTTCATTAATTATCTTTTTATATAGTATAGCATTCATCATTCGGAGTAATGACGAGAAGGAGCTCCACAAAAGATCGAAAACTGGTACCGGAAACGAAAAAGTATTATTAAAAAACAATTATTCATTTTACGATGTGTATCGGAAATTGTTAATTAAGAAGAAATGTCTAAAAAATTATATAATGTAATTTACAATGTTACAAAGTACTTCGCATCAATTTGATTCATATTATAATTTCATTAATGAAGAGAACACGGTATCTCTACATACTTGCATCATGGGTACACCCCAACATTTGCGAGAGTAGGAAAAAGCAGGAGAGGAGTGTAGGAGAGAAAAAACGGAGCCAATGAAGTGTGTTCTCATACTCTCCGACTAAAAATACCAAAAGCGCTCTGAAATAAATGAATAAAACGAATCGAATTATGATTTCTTCACTTTTCGTCTATACTCCCATTAACAAAGAGTGACTTCTGACAGATCATCAGCTGTGTTTCGGTTATTCAACAAAGAGCTTCAATGCCAAAAATTAAGTCGTCATGAGGCTCCCGATTGGATAACTGCGTTAAAGCTATCTGTCAGAAGTCAATGTAGTTAAATTGAAATATACGTCGGAGATCCTCACAAGGTAAGGCAAGAACTTCCAGTGAAGTACAGAACATATGCGTATGAGAAGATGGCGGTGCTCTCAAACCTATACAAAACCACCGCACTGCCGCTCGACCAATCTCATAGCAAACTTATACAAATGACACATCAGCTCCAACGTAATCAGTTCCTGGCGTTTAATTACTGACAAACAACTCTTGTGGTGCAATACGTGAAAAAAGCACATTTATGCACACCATCGTGGCCATAAATCCACCAGAAAATAACACCAGAAAAATGTGTAGTATTTCTGAACTCACAAACATTTGAAACCCAGAAACACATATAAGAAAACATCAGAATGGCTCAAGAAACATAAATGGTCGAGAGAAACGTAGTTATTTACTTTTACAGCCATTCAGACATAAAAATAAATCGAAATATATTTGCGAAATTACAACTAAATAGCAATTCTTACAATGATTGTTCGGCATGTTACTAGAGCGAGAAATGACAAAGAAAAAATTATCCATCACAAAGTATTTAAATTTAACAGTTTAATTTTATAACTCATTTAGATACCTCCAGCTTTCTTATTATAATTGTGTGTGTTAAATATAAACGCAAACAGCCTGTTTAAAATACTTCCTTACGTTATAATGTAGTTAACTATGATTTTTTCAGAAAAATGAAATTTTTTTTTGTTTCTGCTTTATGAAACGAACAACGGCTTATTATGTTTCTAGACAATCTAACCATGAATAATGTCGTTTGCACTACAGATCAAGAAAAACATTTTAAAGGTCAATTTTAAAAGAATTTAAACTTCATTGGCTGACATTACTTTTATTTTATTTTTGAAACATCAAATCTTACAAAATTCTGTTCTCACTTCCCTTATGCCTGAATAGTAAATACAAAGGACAGCAAAATTTAAAAAAATGCATTTGTAATATTACCTGTATCACAAGTTGTTTCCCAGTCTCGATTGTTAGTTAATCAACAATTCCGACATCAGACCTAGTCATTATTTTACTTATAAAAACTGAAGACACCGTTCAAATGCAGATTATTTTTCGTAATAATAGGAATAAAGCGATGATTTGAGAAAAAGTACACGAATTTCTGAAATTTCAGGCTGCATCATAAAAAGGCACAACTCGACCTCTCTGGAACTCACTATTCTTTTCAGCTTCATTCGTATTATGAAGACAGATATTTCACATAATTTTCGATTATAAAACGTTATACTTTGTATTGAATTTCTAAAAGAACAATTAGTAATGGAAACCAATAATTCATTTATCTAACTTAAAATAGAAATTGATTGAACGATTAAAACCAAATAAATTGCATTTAGTTTTCTACATATGCCACTACTAAATTGTAACTTACTCCAGAATTATTGATACCATAAATGATTGAGAGAAATTAAAACATCTATTCAATAAAAAAATGACATTAGGTATGAAACAGAATACCAAAGTAAGTGTCCGTTCAATTCCACACTGAGAGTTCTACTTAATTGAGGTTTAAAGAACGCCTATTAAAGCACATAGAAGGTTTTAATATGTGTGTAAAACTTACACGAGTATTGCATGACATTGAAAAACATACAATCAAACAAATAAAATATTTATTTTATCCCATCGTTATCTAATAAAGGGTCAGTTCATTTGGTTTATTCTGCATTGTCTTCTTCGCCCTTAAAACATTCTCCAAAAGTGTTCACACGATAATTTTGAACATTATCGGGAAAGAATACTTGTACAGAATGTGCGAAGATGTGTCACGAAGTATAGATCTAACTTTTAATGCTTTATTGACGTCTCTTGATATCAGAGTTCACTGAATTGTATTTCCTAACAGGACTACATTGCATTCAACTACATTTAACAAGACTACAGAACTACGTTAACACTACATAAGGTGAGGCATTACACTGCACTTCATTGTACTGCATTTTATAGAGCCACTATATAGAGCGTTCATAATATGTTCCAAGAAAGTTCGAGAATTTCTCCACAGCGACTGTTCAGATCTCCGTGTCCCTGATAATTACAACTGAGTGAACAGAAAGTGGCGAGCGGCAGTGCAGACTTTCAAGGTCAGCATTCGGGGAGCTCGTCACCAGGAGGAGAAAACCTCGCTGTTGTTTCTCCCTTTTCATTCGTAGGCTCTACCGTTCAGGGCGGGTGAAACATAAATTTCGCGTGGGTAGTACAATGGGTGGGAGATCATGTAATATTTAATTGTATTTAAGTTTTCTTAAAGAAAAACCAGCTAACGGTATACAATATGTAGATTATTCAACATTTTTAATTAATTCTTTATGTTAACAGAATCATTTATTTCTATATTTCTTCCTTGCCAGCTACAGAAGGGATCACTTCTACATCCGTTTTTAACCTTTTCAGGTTTTTCATTAGCATTTTTTGAGGTTAAGTCCATGTACTCGCAAGCTGCAGCCTGTTTCTCTTCCGCGCTTGACCGAGAGATTCATCCATTTTGACATTCTTCGTACACCTCCGAACTCTTTAATAATAAACCGGTCTATTATCGGTTCTTTTGGATGCAATGAGGCCAGCCAGCTCTTCAAAAACACATTGCGCGAGGCCACAACTGCGCATCGAGTGCCAAGTTTCAATATTGAATATTGTTTTTGGTTGATTTCTAAAATATTTTTTTCCACCAGTTTGATGGTGGTAATAAATGAGCTAAATTGGATTTTTCCCCCAATTGTTGTCAAAGTTGCATGTGATAAGTACTCACTTGGAATATTTTCACGTGGATTGTACTACCTACCGTACCCATCTCTTCCGCCGGCCCTACTACCGTTAGTCGAAAGTCTAAACATTTATGGTTTTATTCGAAAGTATAAATAAAGGTTGTAGTAAAACTAAATTTTATTTATTTACCCTTTGTTCTGCAGGAATACTTGCTTAGGGTTACAGGAGGTTAGGACTCCTGGCCATTAGCCATTTTGGCATTCGTTTCTCCCACTTCCAGGGCCCTACATAGAATAACTGTCTCTACAAGATCTTCAACATGATTTCTGGAAATGGGAGAAGATGGCGTGGTAAGCACCATGCTTCGTATGGGCATTGTATCCAATATTTACTGTTAATAAAGCCATTAAATATTGGAATTTATTTTGAAAGGAGGCAGAGAGAACCTCAGGATCGCCCTGAATAGGACACAACTAAATAAAACTTTTTTATTTTGCGTGTATATATTACCCAAATAATTTGAAAATTCGAGGTTGCAGAATGTGTGCAACCACAAATAAGGTCAACATAAATTTGGAGTATCAGTTACCCAATTCATCAAAAACATTTGCCAATTATGACATTCGTTAAAAGCTGACAAAAAACATTTTAAAAATATAAACAATTATTGGATGTCTTTACAATCACATTTGAATACTCATTTACAAAAAAATTGATTTATGATGACAAAACACGTAAGTACGAACCATCCTTGAACCGCTTTACGAACCAAAAGATGGACTACTCATTATACGCAAGAGGCATATGCCATGTCAAATTACAGGATTATTTTCTAAACAGCTTGTTCGCACTGTAGATAAATAACACAGCATTACCTGTGTAACGTGATGCATCATGCAGGTGTCAAACGCTTGAATATATCACTCGCAGCAGCAATGAATCTACAGCCTCACAAAACCAGTAATGTTCACACGACCACAACGCGAGCCCGACTGGCATTTGAAGGCTCGCTTCGAAACAACCGCGACCCACAGGGCTGCCAATATTCATCTCATTCTTTCTCCACTTAAAGTGAATATAAACGCATGGTAAACAATTGCAGGAGGAAGAAACTTGTCAGAATACAAATGCTGTAGTCTATTGTTGTGCGTTAAAGTAAATAAAGTTGTCTTTGTACAATAATATAAATAAATAATTAATAAATTATCAATACAAAATTAATAAATAAAAATGTATAAATATGTCATTAGTAAATGAATCAATAGACAAACTCATTTATTAATAAATAATCACAAGACGAGGTCTACATATTATTTTCAATATGCAGATAACAGCAATGTGGATAAAGGCACTAATAAACAGTTGCTATGCTCTACTAAGCCTATTTAACAAAAAAGAAAAAGAAACCTTTTAATACGTATTTTTATTTGCATTTTTTTGAGGATTTGGCATTTGTGTTCTATTCGTGTGAGAGTAACTTCTAAGATAAAACAGTCACATTGGAAAGAAGTAGTCTGCGAAAGAAAAGTCATTTTTCAGAAAATAATAATGTATCAAATATTGCATCTCTCCTCTTAATTTAAGATTGTAATGATAAAACGGTTACAGAATATTTGAACTTCTGTGTGATTATAGCATTTTTTTAGCTTTTCCTTATTCGAAACGAACCACGGAGCATTCAAAATTCTTCACAAGAAATTTATTTTAAATTAGTTTTATGCTTCCTTTACTCGCGGCTGCATTAATCAGATTGGTTATGCATGTTAATGAGGGACGTATAGTTAATTTAAATAAATCCACTATCCACAGTTCTAAGGAATGGTTTAAAATGGTTTTGAGAATAAAGTTTTGATACTTTTGCAGATAACTTTTGTACGCATTGTTTTTTATGGCTTCCACGTTAACTTTGTATAAATCTAGCAAAAAATAGGATGAGTACATAAAAATAAAAGTAAATGTGTAAATAATCATAGTAACAGTAGAAATAACATTACCAAATTCGTACTTTACTGATTTTTTTAATTCTCACGTAATCACAAAATAGGTGCACGTTTCAAAGCGAAGAACACAGTATGTAGCCAACACAACATAGACATACAAGGTCCCCGCACTGGAGTTTTTCCAAGTCAATATGGCAGCTAGAGAAGGCCGACTTGTTCGAGTTTAGGCAATCCGGTTGAGCACGTTGAGTAGCACGTGTATGTATCGACTTGTGATTATGTAGATGTGGTCTGTTGTTCATAATAGTGAGAATCATGGTGTATAAGGGGAGTGATGAATAAGGGATAGCCAGGTGAGGGAACTATGATAAAAAGAGAAATGAGTAAGTTGCTAAGTTCAGTGTTTACTTTCAGATTCGTGAATTACGTTTGTGAATGTGGGAAATTAAGAAGAATTCAGTGTACTATCGTGATTATGACTAAAAATCAGTGTCCCTTTAAAATCTACACGACAGTCTCATGGAGTTATACCATTTGTTTCCAATTTGTTCTGCTTAATAGTATCGCCGAATCACTTCCTACAGAGAAAGTCCTCAAGAAAAGAAATTGCGTTTAAACAACGAGTATTAACTTGCTGCTATTGAAGAAAGTGCAAAAGAAAACATTTCAAGGTTAAATGAAATATCTTCCAGTACTTTTGATGAACTAAGAAACAACCTGAAGTTGCTTATTTTGGACGATTATTGGTCGAAAAAGGAAGACCGTATTCTTTTTCAACATACTGATCGTAATTCTACACCTAAAATTATCAATTCAGTTGTGGTGGATAAGGAATTGAAACTCAGTGTTTATTATTATAAAAATATATTAAAACTTGGAGGCACAACAATGTCGGATAATGTGTAAAATACGAATGAAATTAGTGCTTTTTAGAAAATGTTAGGTTGAAGTTATATTTTATTACAAGCCGTAGTATCTGTCCTCATGGTGGTTTTTCTTTAATTTAGACATTTTACTTGAAATCGATACCACAAATTCAAAATTCGGCAAAGCTCCTTACCAAGAAAAGAAGTGAATATCAGTGCAGTTCATGGTTTTTCGGATGATAAACATTTAAAATTAGGACTTGCAAAATATTTTGAAAAAGAAGTATATTGGGAATAGAACAGATAGCATTTCATGTGTTGAGCGTTGTAAGTGATAACAATATTAATAGAAAATGTATGCAGCTTGTTTCGCCTGAAAAAGAACTTATATTTATGTACTATCTTCCAGCTGGAGAAAGTAGACCTCATTTCTTCTTTTTTACTACAGTAATTCATTGTATATTTTCGTCTGGTAGCCACAATTTTACTTCGCATTCCCGTTTATATGGCCATCTTGAATGACAGCTCAGGCGTTGTATGTCTAGGTGGTGTTGATGTAGCCCAGATCCATTTCACCACTGCTCTCTTGTGGAGAGGTTTGCAAATGTGTGAAGGAGACATTTGAATGTGCCAACCGAGCTACAGTGAGTCGCTCTGTTGGCACTACCTTTCCATCACTGTATTAAACAAATGAATACGTCAGACTGGAATCGACTGTCCAACAGTACGCTTGCAGCTATGCAAGGCGCGGGCCGGCGAGGTCACAGAGACTTTCCCCCCAAATGCGCCGTGGTGGAGTGGGGAGGAGAGGAGGGAGGGGGGATGCCGGTGCTTCGTTGCGATGTGACGACCAAAAAGCGCTCAGGCGAATCCATTGCATTACTCGCCGGATAAAAACGGTAATCATTCATTTATGATTTCATGAATACGCACAATACACGCTTTAAAAACACCTGTCTTTTTTGAACGATGTTGTAAATGAGACATCACCTTGAAATTAGAAATTCAGTATTATTTTTTGTTAAAATTAAAATGCCTGTCAATTTGTTTGAGGAACTAGCAATTGAAAATTTTCTCGAGTCCGATGCTCTTAAAATAGGATTCATATCGGGATGACAAATTTAATTGCAAATATCAGTCATCTAAACTCTTTGACGAATTAATTAACAAATATGTCCACACTTGGATACCAGTTTTAAATGCAAAGACAATTTCTAATTATTTACCGTGGTTGTTAACTAATACCAAAAGGAAACAATTTCTTTATTTTCCAATCCCTCCACAGTCTGCCCTTGCAACAATACTGTGTACTTTGTGGCCGTAACACAACCATGTTATCCGTACCTTTGATACTGAAAATGTAAACTGTTCAATAATTATTTTTATTTTCTTATTTATTCGCAAAATCATGACCGAATTTGTTAGTAAAAATTAATGAGTCACTAATTTTTAACATTTTCAGTAATAGGTGAAATATAAATAAAATATAAATATAAGTAAAGTTATTAGAAATGTGCGTATTGCTATATCAGTAAAATATGAATTATTAGTGATTAAAATTGTATTTAAACTTTTGTGGTGGTGATAAATGTACTAATTAGGTGCGCATGTAATTAGGAAGTTCTAATTCGGAATTTCTTTCTTGTACTCAAATTCTGCATAGTGCTCGTTTCAACATTTTGGTTGCGACGAGGAACACATCCCTACGTATCTCTCATATTTGATGTCACTGCATTCCTTTTATATTACACCAGTACGTTTTGTTCATTACGAATATCAAAAATCGAATTTTAGGTAAGTGATGCCATTTAAAATTTGAAACTTAAAATTCTATTATTTGGCAATTTCATTTGGCAAATGGTACTCCGCAAAAAACAGTTGCATTATTTTTTAAATGTTCTCGTTATTCTGTACGACAACGAAACTATTAAAGATATATCACCCCCAACTGCTGTCGCATTTAATTCATGTTACAAATATAACTGCCACCGAAAAGATGTTTTCTTCTTCTGTACATTGCAAGTGTTTCACAAAACCTAGCACAGAATAAAAAAGGAGAAACGACGCAAGAAGCAAAACAACGACTTCACACAAAAGAGGGAATTTATTTCAAATTAAAATTGAACATCTGCACAAATATTACTCACATATAATTATATATTCAATCCGAAAATGCTGTCCTTTGTTATTCAAGGGTAAAGACTGTCTTCCCTTGAATAACAAAAGGACAGCACGGCAGAACTACCATAGAAGTCTTACTCTAGCCGGGAAGTTAGTTCAAAGTCTATGATGAATGATCCGGAATAATATGACAACGACGTTCAAAGGAGGGCAAGTCGGATAGCTGAACGAAACACTTACGAAAGCTCTGCAAGCAGACAGCGCTCGATCCCTTGATAAACGTTGCTTGCCATGCAACAGCAGAGCGACAACGAGACCTTTACACAGGGACGAGCTGGAATAAAACGGCGGAAACTCGCAGGAATTTTTCTTCGTCCATTATTCCAGGCGAGACGGCCTTTGTGCGACATGAAAAGGAGCGGCGTAATATAAAAATTTCCTCTAAGACGTTCGGTCACAAACGTAAGGGCGCTGCTCCGAGCGGGCGGCGGGGAGGGGGAGGGGGAAGCGGTTATCTCGTTGGCGCTCGCCAAGAAGCAGCCAAAGCCTGCGGAGTCGGGCGGCGACGTCGGCGGCGGCGTTGACGAGGCAGCTGGAAGCAAAGACGAGGGAGGAGGAGTCAGCGGATGTAACGGAATGGATGGCGGAGAAAAGAGAGAAGGTAGATACAGAGTGAAAGGTTAAGTCTGTAGTGGTGGCGAAGATGTGTACAGCAGTGACAGTACTGGAAGTTACGGGCGGAGTAGCAGCGGTATGGCGGTTGTGACGAAGGCGGTTGTGACGAAAGTGGTTGTGACGAAAGCGGTTGTGACGAAAGCGATTGTGACGAAAGCGATTGTGACGAAAGCGATTGTGACGAAAGCGATTGTGACGAAAGCGATTGTGACGAAAGCGGTTGTGACGAAAGCGGTTGTGACGAAAGCGGTTGTGACGAAAGCGGTTGTGACGAAAGCGGTTGTGACGAAAGCGGTTGTGACGAAAGCGGTTGTGACGAAAGCGGTTGTGACGAAAGCGGTTGTGACGAAAGCGGTTGTGACGAAAGCGGTTGTGACGATGACGGTTGTGACGATGACGGTTATGACGATGACGGTTGTGACGATGACGGTTGTGACGATGACGGTTGTGACGATGACGGTTGTGACGATGACGGTTGTGACGAAACGCGGTTGTGACGAAAGCGGTTGTGACGAAAGTGGTTGTGACGAAAGTGGTTGTGACTTAGATGATTGCTTTGGAGGTAGTGGTTGGAAAGCAGATTGTACTAAAAAAGTAAATGTAGCTAAACAAATTCACAATTTAAAATATAACATGAAAACTATTAGCGAAGACATATTTTTCATTAGTCATCTACAAAAGGTGACCCTCTGAAACGGCTTCATGTTCTCGGATGGCGGATTCTGCAGAGGCTATAAGATCGCTTTCAAGTAAAAAGCATTGCGTGTTGTGGTATTTTTGGTATCTTCGACGAACACCTAATTTTTCTCCTGAATACATTAGGTCGATAGTGCAGCATTTCCAGGCTTATGTTTTTTTCGTAATATAGAACTCTTGTTTAAGAATATAAACAGTAGCTCTTTCATAAAAGTCAGGTCTATGTATACATTACGATATTAAAATAGCGACTTTTTGTTGTCTAAAATAAAATCCACCGACAAATCCCAATTACAACGGTGGTTCCATTCTTGAAAGACTGTATACACAAAGCTTACGTACGCAAACACTACATTTAATGTCCAGTTTATAAGTGCACTCGTTTATTTCAGGAAGCAAATTGTGTTGTGAAATGAAGTTGTGTAACGATAAAAGCAAACGTCGAGTGAAATATGTCTTCTAATGCTCATTTTTCAACAGAGTTGAATACGGAGAAATAACATATTACGATTTACTGCACGTCAAGCAATCTTCTGTTGCAATTCTTCATATATGAGACGAGTTTCGAATTTTCCATTACAAGTTTGATTTTCCATCAGACATAAACGAGATAGGTAATCTTCTACCACTAGCTTATTCTCATAGTGCGAGTGTCGTTAGAGTTCAGAGTGTGTAATAGGGTGAAATGGGTTTGCAGTTATCGTAACCCATGTAATAAAATCTTTACTAATTGTCGCAGTTGTTTCCAATTGTCGTTGTTTCCAAAACACTTAGGTAGCAATGACTAAATTTGTTACGTTCGAATGAAGATATTGATTTTACTGTATTAATGCAATTAGCAACTAACTACAATGGACATTTCATGTTCATACGTTATCTAACGTCGTAATTTATTATTTCTCGTAATAAATATCTAAAAAGTATCATAATTTTCATTGATGTAGATGTAGAAGTTCTTTAAGATTATCCGTCAGGTCTTAAAAATGTAGTAGGAAAATTAGTAGAAAATGAGAAGTCAGTCGTTAGTCAGTCGTCAGAAGTGGCGTTAATCACAACTCTTACTTGTTACTCTAATTGGTAATGGTTTTGTTGGTAATTGTAACCCTACATGGTAAAAAATACCTTGCCTATTCAAAGCACATATAGTAGTTCTCATTTTCAATTGTTTCCACGAAGTTATATCAATCTCCGTCTTATTATTCTTAAGTATTTTTATCTTAATACGATGAATGTTTCGTAAAATGAAGTAATATAAAATTAACTTTTCTCAAACTCTCATGACATTGAAAATTGGCAATAGGTAGAAACTTATGAATAAAACAAATGTAAACGACCATGATACACGAACATTCGTACCAGCACACCTTGTTGGTGGTTCGTATTTCACACATTTATTAATTCGCATTGTTATAAATTTTATTTATTACTGTTTCTATGTCACGCCTATGAATTACATTGATGTATTTGTCTGACATTGCAAGAGCCCGTTAATTTAGCGCGTTCTTTTAAATACCCCCAGCGCGCGGACACTGTCATAACAACAGCCGTTTACGCAGCGCATTGAAGCGTCGCCAACGCAACGCTATGCAGAGCGAGTGAGCACGCGGCAACGGCCTGCGCAGGTGCGCGGGTTGGCACAGGGTGGCGCGGGTTGGCGCGGGTTGGCGCGGGGTGGCGCGGGGTGGCGCGGGGTGGCGCGGGTTGGCGCGGGTTGGCGCGGGTTGGCGCGGGTTGGCGCGGGGTGGCGCGGGGTGGCGCGGGTTGGCGCGGGGTGGCGCGGGGTGGCGCGGGGTGGCGCGGGGTGGCGCGGGGTGGCGCGGGGTGGCGCGGGGTGGCTCCACCCAATCACCGCTGCTCCCACCGACGGACGGGCGTCCGTCGTGCTATTCCCGACAATCGCCGTTCCCCTTTTGCGCAGTCAACATCCCGCTGCCGTCACTGTCCGTGTTTCCTGCTCCATTCATGCAGACTCCATCCCTCCTGCTTCATTCAATTGCCGTGGTGTCCGTCCCCGCTCCGTCTCCCTCCGTCCCCGCTCCGTCCGCTCCGTCCCGCTCCGTCCCGCTCCGTCCCTCCCCCCGCTCCGTCCCCGCTCCGTCCCCGCTCCGTCCCCGCTCCCGTCCCGCTCCGTCCCCGCTCCGCGTCCCCCGCTCCCGTCCCCGCTCCGTCCCTGCTCCTGTCCCCTGCTCCGTCCCGCTCCCTGTCCCCGCTCCGTCCGCTCCGTCCCGCTCCGTCCCGCTCCGTCCACTCCGTCCCCGCTCCGTCCCCGTCCCGCTCCGTCCCCGCTCCCATCCCCGCTCCCGTCACCGTCCCCGCTCCCGTCACCGTCCCCGCTCCCGTCACCGTCCCCGCTCCTGTCTCCGCTCCCCATCAACGCCCCCGCTCCCGTCACCACCCCCGTCACCGTCTCCATCATCGTCGCCGCCTCCGTCGCCGTCACCGACCTCGTCCTTGTTCTCCACTGTCCTCGCCCCCGTCACCGTCCTCTCGCTCATCACCATCCTCTCTGCCGTTACTGTCCCCGCTCTCACTCCCGTAATCTCTACCATTTTCATCCGATCAGTCAAACCCACCCCGTCCAAGTCACCACTGGCTTGTCACCGCAATATCTGCTCGCAGCGAGCCACGTGCGCGCTGCTAGCGGCACCAGCCACCCCGAGGCGTTATACCTGCCATCTCTACCCACGCAGCACACACGGCCGCGGCGACGAATCGGGCAGGAGACCCCGGGGACAACGGAACGAGATTGGGCCACGCGGCGGTGATGGCGACAACTACGGCGTAATGGCGGCTGCGAAGGGTGAGGTGAATGTGCTTGGCTGCAGGTGGAAACGGACCGGCGCCATGATCGGTGCTCGGTTGGGGGGGGGGGGGGCTGGAGAGGGAGCGGAGCTTGCAGGTGAGCGAGAGCAGCGCGGGACGGGACGGGACGGGACGGGACGGGGGCGGCTCGTTATGGCGCAACAACAGAGGGCGCGCGCCGCACTTTCTGCTAACGGGCGGCACAACACGATTACGATCGGGCGGCGGTCCAATCTGTGAGGGTCCGCTCTGCGGCGCCACAATTAACACGCGCGGGCCGCCGCCGCCTCCCCTCCCACCCCCACCCCCACCTAGCTACGCACGCGGGAGCGCCGCCCGTCCGCCTCCACTCACGCACGCAATCTGTCCTCGCTCCTGGCGGCCTCCGGGCGTGCCGCATATGCTGTGTCGCCAGCGACGACGAGGCCCCGTCCGCACAGGTGTCCCCTCGTCCCCAAAGCCCTGCCCTTACAGGGGCTGGCTTTAAAGGCTCCCGCCGTACATGTACCCACCCTTACAAGCCATCGTCACACATACCGTCCGTATATCGATGGTTCACATAGGCGCGAAATGACAGGCCCCGTCCTCCCAGGCCCTCATTTTCACAGGCTCCGGCCTCGAAGACCCCGTCCGCACAACCTCGTTCCTTGAGACCCGGCGCTCTGCTTAAGTGCCCGGTGCATTGTGTATATGCACCGTCTCCACCATTTCCGAGGCCCCGTCCTCAGAGGCCTTCCCCTTATCCTTACAGTCTTCGCATCCCCTGCCCTCCGAGGTCCTCTCCTCATACGCCTCCATCCTCACAGAGCCTCGTAAACATAGGTCCCGTTCACAGAGGGTTCTTACAGGGCACATCCCCTCTTACCCAGTCCTCACAGGCTCCCCCGTCCTCACAGCCCCCCCCCGTCCTCACAGCCACCCCCGTCCTCACATGCTCCCCCGTCCTCACAGCCCCCCGTCCTCACAGCCCCCCGTCCTCATAGGCTCCCCCGTTCTCACAAGCCCCCCGTTCTCACAAGCCCCCCCCTCCTCACAGGCCCCCCCGTACTCACAGCCCCCCTGTCCTCACAGGCCCTCCCCTTATCTTTAGTCTTCGCATTCCCTGCCCTCCGAGGTCGTCTCCTCATACGCCTCCATCCTCACATAGCCTCGTAAACATAGGTCCCCTTCACAGAGGGTTCTTACTCACAGGGCACATCCCCTCTTACCCAGTCCTCACAGGTCCCCCCGTCCTCACAGGTCCCCCCGTCCTCACAGGTCCCCCGTCCTCAAATGACATCGTCCTTAAATGACGCCGTCCTCACAGCTCCATTCTCTGAGTCCACCGCCCATCTGCAGCAACGTCACCGCACGTGGCAATCAAGTAATCGACTTATTGCTTGCTTGCACAAGTGTTTTGAAAAACCCATTTTCGCAACACTGATAGATCATGTGACGCGATTGAAGACAAACTAAGAGGAAATTTGAGCATTGTAGTGAACTGTGCATCCGTTAATGCTTAGGAGCACTAATTTTATAAAACCTTGTATGGAAGCATGAAATGCGTGCTGAAATGTACACGCAAGAAACACGGTAAATTAGCATAATAACTGTGTGTGCGTATGTGAGTTTGTTTTGCCTGAGATTGACAAGTATGTGAACCCAATGTGAGCCGTATACAGTAAAAGATTCCAACATTAAACTGTTCGTTCACTGAATTGTTTCACCGAAATTTCCGTTCGTCTCAAGCTGCCACTTTAAACGGGCAACATGTGTAATGACTTTTGTAATCCACCATAAATTGGGTGAAAATTGGCTCCGCATATTAGAATGTCCCCTAGCTTCTGCTTCATGCTCATATCTGTCTCATCTCTCCGAGTAGCGCGTGAAAATCTTTTCGATACGTTCTTCTGTCAGGTCTCACCCACTTTCTACAGCAACGAAAGTCACTCAATACCTCCAATGAATGCGGTATAAATATCTATAAATCAACAAATAAATATGTTTTAAATTCAGCCTAAATGAAAAATTCTTTACAAAAAAATAACGAGTTAGCTCATTATTGCACACCTACAACAGCTCCTACCTCCAGAAATCCCTGGTTGTGCTAGTGATACATAACACTTTCGTTAAAAAAGCTTCAAAAACCTTTCGTTTGACATTTCGTTTATTGTTGGTCGTTTTATTTCTACATTAAAGGGTTGTTCAACCTGGCTGAGCTCACGCTGGGTCCGAGACTCAGATCGGTTATTTCACTGATTCTTCGGTATAAACCTGCGTGAACCAATTCTATTGTTTCATATACCTTCCTATATTATCTCTAGTTATATTATTGCGTTATATGCGCTCCCCGCCAACGCTCCCCGCCAACGCTCCCCGCCAACGCTCCCCGCCAACGCTCCCCGCCAACGCTCCCCGCCAACGCTCCCCGCCAACGCTCCCCGCCAACGCTCCCCGCCAACGCTCCCCGCCAACGCCCCCCGCCAACGCTCCCCGCCAACGCCCCCCGCCTACGCTCCCCGCCAACGCTCCCCGCCAACGCTCCCCGCCAACGCTCGTCATTCAGTGGAGGAAGATCATGATGATAAAACATGCACTACTGATCACCTGATGATAAAACATGCACTACAGTTGCGGCACGAATGGTCTCAGTAGTTGACGCGCCCAGAATAACTAACAATCAATCAATTAATCAATCCTTCCCCGTCGCCACGTCTTCATCCCGTAAGCAACGCCTCCCCCGCCACCTCCAATTTGCCTCCCCCTTCCCCTCTTTCACACCCCTACCGCCGCCATCGCCCTCGCGTCGTCGACCACATTGCCAATCCCACAACGCCAACAATCCTTGCGCATCTCATCTCAGACTCGGCCTCGCTTCGCAGGGTTCTGTACTTCTCCCGATCACCGCTGGTGGCGCCACCTGGCGATGCGGGGCGCATCGAGCGGCATCAGCTAGAAATTGGCGCGCGCGCGCCGCGGAACAAGCGACGCGCGGGCAGCGAGCGCGCCCTCTTCGCGGCCCTTTGGTCTCTCCGTACTTGTGCGGCATCGCTCTGCTGCTTCTCTCAACGCAGAGGAGCTTAAATTTCAACAGCGTCGGTTCATACTGTTGTTGGGTCAGATCGAGACGGGTAGATTCCTCGAATATGAGTACTGACAACGCACTAATAAAAACAAACGTATGTACCAATACTGCCGACCCGGATGGCCGAGGTGGCTAAGAGCGAGTACCAACTCTGCGCTTCGGTCCGAAGGGTCGCGGGTTCGAGTCCCGCCTTGGGCATGGCTGTTTGTCCCTTGACTTTGTGTGTGTGTTGTCGCGGAGGGCCTCGCGTTCTGCTGACCCCAGATCAGAGGTGCCCGCTAGTGTTTGTCTAGTGTATGCTCGAATATGCGTCCCTTCGGGACGTAAAGGGCAACCGGCTGTCGGCTGGATAAAAGCCCTCGGAAAAAAAATGTACCAATACGGTCAGGGTAAATATACTATATTGAATTGATTTTAATGGGAATTTTGTGATCCACTTTTTCCAAATGTCTCTGTATGTTTTGTGTATTTTTAATCTTCACAATTTTTTGCTCTATAATTGGTAGAAAAATAAATAACCTTAAACCGATGGCTAAGTAAATGGGAAATATAATGTCTCACCTTAGTCGTTGACACACACTTTTCCACAATAAACCAGAAAAATACTGTGTAATCGCACATCAATACTCCAGTATTAGACTTATCACTTCATAATTTTACGTTTTTATACTTGAGTAACCCTCGTCCACAATTCCAAGACAACAAAAATATCAATGTTCTATATATAAAAAATGCACGTTAGTCGATTATCATATAATTTATCTTTTACTATATTTGATTCCGGAACCCAAATTTTGTTCGATTTGCAACGAAATTTGTGTTAAGCAAGTTTGTGTTATGGAGGATTTACCGTATTACTATTATATTTTTTATCAATATTTTCTGAAAGCATAACCAATCATCATCAATTATTGTACAACTCATATTTAATAGAATATCGGTGATGAACTATCATTTTATATGAACGAGTTAAAATGTAATTTGCAAACGTGCCCTACAATTAAGTATTTTTATCTGTGGTTCTATTAATATTTTGATTAATTATTACAGCATGGCAAAGTTATTTTGAAGCAACAAACAACCAGAAAAAACATGTGCGATAACGAAATGATCAGGCAAGGAATTTTGACGAAGTTCTAAGAGGTTCTAATTATTTTCACCTGCAAGGAGTTTCAGTTTAATAAACTTATACGTAGATACTTTTACAATTGAGATGAATTAGAATTTATCTAAAAACCCAACAATTGAACGGTAGTTTAAACTTAACAACGTCGAATACCGATAAAATCCCTCTTCTACGATCCGTGAGATATTATGCATTACGTACTAAATTTCTATGCAGTAGCAATCTTAATTTTCTTATTCAGAAAAGTCTTAATATATACATTCTTTACTTAACATGAAATAAAAATTTTCTCCCATATCCACTGATTTATATCAGTGCGATATTGTCAGGTATTCAATGTGATTGATTTTTCATTTAAAAAGCTTAACACAATTTCTCCGAAGCATCAAATATAAACGTTTTGGAAGTACTGGCAAATGAAATTCAGAATAGTTGCTACTGGATGTCGTATGTATGGTAACATTTCAGAAACAAGTATTTCTCCATTCCAATAATTAATAAACACGTGATGCTTTACCTCATTTCGTGACGAACAGCTAACGCTAGTCTGTTCCGTGACAAGTTCAATTTCTGCAAAGTACCTATCAAAGTCATCTTCTTTCCAACGACTGTTTTACAGTGTTCGCCATTTCCCGAATTATTGCAAAATTTACAATTCTCGAAAATTCAGACATCAGTAAAAATGAGACCTTCGTCATTATTAAGCTTCCCTTGCTCTATCCGTGAAAAAAATTAAGAATAAAGTTAAAGTAATTTTTAGAAAATATTTTGTTTAAAATTTGCATTAATTTCTAGTACAAAAGGCAAAAAATTCGTTTTTTCAAAACAATTGTACATACCCTTATTTAAAAATATATTTTAGATGTTCTTATTCAAGAAAAAGCCTCTACCTTTAATAGAGTACTGTTGCAATGTTTTTATTTTGTAATTTTCAAAAATACAAAGAGTTTGCAGAAAGTCGGACCAGCACCAATTTTTTACGGCTTACATTTCAGGACATAATATCTTGTCTTCCTACAACTACAATATTGAAAATTGAGATTTTTTCCTTTAATGAAACCTATTGTTCAGAGAAAGATATTGAGATAAGGTCATGCACAGCTTTTCGAAAATAAGAGCAGTGTTCGCATAATTGTGGGTGAAATATAGGCAACTTTAAAATAATTATTTTCTAAAAAAGCTTTTCAAATTATTTCCTCGTATGCAACGAAGGAATGTAAAAAAGTGGCACTGACCCTATTTTCGTAAAAATCTCTATATTTTCGATTGATTGATTGATTGATTGGTGATTTCGGGTGCAACTGATGCGAGTCATTGATCCCGTAAATTTAGTGCAAATCTTCCCTCGGGAGGAACTCAGGAAAAACGCCCTCTATAGATGGTGAGATCCAGCGCCGACCTTCCAGTCGGCTACGGGTTTTCCTCAACCAGGTATCTCCTACCAGCGATCCACAGTGACAGCTGGGACAAGCTCCCGACCAGTCTCCTGGCAAGTAAGGGTGAAAACACGGCAAGGAAGTGGAAGGAAAAATCGCGCGCGGTCCGTTTATTTATTTATTTATTTATTTTTATTTAGTCAAAAACAGTCAAAGACTGTATGTGACGTATGGGGGAGAAAATCATCTGCGCACGCTTTCTTGAGTTTCAGAATCCCTTCCCAACAATTTAACTATTAATAGTTGAAAGATTAATAATAATAATAATAATAATAATAATAATAATAATAACAAATTTAAAAAAGCGAGAGATTAACATTTCAAAAACTAGATATTTTCGTTGCCAAATTATAGAAAACTTATTTTTAACGGTAAAGAAAGTTACCCGTTCCGTTACCCGTTTGTTACGGAACTGCTCCGGAATTTAGCTGATGTTGATCAGAGAAACCGCGGAAAATTACCGAGTCGGAGCAACCTGCCGCTAGAACTCTCCACCTCACAGCGACTGAATTCGACCTAGTTACCTAGCTAGTGTCGAAAATCCTGGTCGGAACTCTAACCTAGAGCCTTCCAGTCAGAGATACTGCCGTGACATCGGTTCATCTCCTCAGCCACCTCTCCTGATTGTATTTTCGAAAAATTGTATAAACCATTAACATTGCAAAACTAAAATATTAATGTTAGATTTTTTAACTTAATGAAATCTGATCTTCAGAATCATATTTTGAAATAAGATCAGGTGCATTTGTTTGAAATTAAAGAGTAATTTCACGTAATTTAAATTGCAAATCTTGAAAATTGTAAATGCAGATGTTCCCGCTCATTTTCCCAAAGAGTGTCTCGAGATTTGTCGCAATACGACCATGGCGACGCTGCAGCTTGAAATTCTCAGAACAACTTCTCATTATTGAACAATATTTCTGGGCAGTGGAAAACAGTTTTGGATTGTTGAATGAACGTTGATGTATCAGCTATAAAAGAATTTGTTTTCACACCTAATACGCTACGATTAGTAGTGAGTCTTTAAAGTGAGTGCTGGTATGTGAGAATATGGACATTAATTGCGTTATTATATAACGCAAACATTATTGTTGTTGTTAGAATAATATTAATAATAATAATAATAATAATAATAATTATTATTATTATTATTATTATTATTATTATTATTATTATTATTATTATTAATATTAATATTATTATTATTGCCAGATTGTACGTACTGTTGTAGCAGTATTAGTTTGATTAAGATTAGCGTACTTCAACGAATGAATACATACCATATTATGGTGAATTATCGGTTACCACATGATGGTTTTTTACTTTACAAGGCAAAGCAAACTCATTTCTCATCAAGGAATCAATGAGTATCAGTTTCCCTTTATGGACGACATATTGTAATATATGATGATGCAACACAAATAGCAGATCATACAAAGCGCATACCTTTACACTTTACCCCAAAATGCGTAGAATTCACAGAAGTGATTCAAATGGGCATCATACGAGAAGATACAAAGGGCAGAAGAGAATGGAGGCACAGTGACTGACGTGGCAGGTGCTAAAACACGTGTGCCATGAACATTCATTGGAACGTAAATCCGCATCAAAGCCACTAAAATTTGGAAATAACGGATTTGTTAATTACAAGTGAAAATATTCATTAAAAGCAATTAAGAGCAATGTAGCCGTAGATAACATCATTCACGAAGTGAACTAATTCAGTTTGCTCAACAAATTGTTTCACTGGGTAATCAATAATTTAACTTCTACAGACTTCAATTTTATCGGTAGGTGCAATTGCAAATGAGAACAGATTTGCAAGCAGTGAACTCATTTTAATTTTCAATTCTTTCATTGTACTTTGCAGTTAATTTTCATTTCGAAGCCTTTAGTTACTTATAATCGGACTGTTTTCATCAAATTTACTTATTAATCGTAAAAATATTGTGTGATGTGCAGTGTAACCTGAGCAATCAGAAACAAATCTCATGCAAGATTTACATCAACAGCTATTTCAATGTACTAAAACATTTTTTATTAATTTCTTTCTATTAAAATAATACAAAATTAACTAGTGGTGCTTCAACAATACGTTCTTCTCGTATTATTTATACTTTCTAGATACAATATACATCAACCTGCAAAAGTGTTTTCAAATCTAAACTAATGTTGCTAAAACAGCATGCACTTTTTATTCCGTATTTTCACGAGAAATTGCGCAAAAAGTACTTCAATTTTCTGAACATTGTACATAACCTTATTTGAAAACCTGTCTTTAAGGAACAGATTTCATTATCTGGAGGAAAAATTTATTATTATAATAAATAACTCTATCTTTAATATTTTAGTTGTAGGAAGAATCATAAAGAAATTTGAACTTTTGCAATTTTCGAAAAATCAGGGTTTTTAATGAACATGATATCGGCACCATTCTCTTAAACGTTTTTCACACTATCCAATAGAATATTTAAGTAAAAACGGGTGCGGCCCTTTCTTCAAATTTGGAAAATGTCCCAGGGCTTTCATGAAAAGTACTCTGAATATTGCAATATTGTGCGCAGATAATTTTCTCCCCCACATGTCACATACAGTTTTTGACTGTTTTTGACTAAATAAATAAATCGATTTCAAATTCAGAGCGCCGCAATATCAGCCAGATCGATTGGAGAATATACTTGTGGAGAAAATCGGCTGAACAGTTTAGTAGCTAACGGTTTAGACAGGCAGACAGGCATACAGACAACAGACAGGCACACCGGCAGACAGATAGTAACAGGCAGACACGACAGACAAACAGGCACACGAACAGGCACGACAGGCAGACTGCACGACCCAAGAATAACTATGAAATTAAACTTATTACTTGATATTCTACGGGATTGAATTACACCGGTGTACCTCTCTGCTCAGTAATAACGTTAAATAAGAATATTTTGTATTGACAAGGGTGTATTGTATTGTTATCAATTACGAGGAGACATATAGAACAATTGACGGAGTTCAAGAGGGTGTTGAAAAAAAAGATATTACAGACTTAATGTGGAAATGGAAAAATTGGGAAGCGGATGGGGTTTAACATGCGAGAGTTCTCGCACGGGTACACTAGTAATCAACTTAAGTAAATTGAAAATATTACGTTTCTCAGAAATTATTTTCACAAGTCAAATCTCGTAATAGACGTACTCTCCCAAATTTGTGAAGTCTTATAAAATTCAAAAGAAACGGAGTTCTGATACTCGGTTAGAAGCCATTAGAATACCTCTAACAAATTCCGATTACTCTGCAATGATATAACTTATCTCTTTTCTCCATTTACCACCGCATCGCCTTTATCCGCACTTCGCTCTCAGGATTTTGCGAGCTCCGCATGGTCTCCGCCATCCCGGGACATCGCACTCCTTTGCTCTTCATCGCATGTGCTGTGTGCTTCTGCGAATGACCTTCCCTCCCCGCCATGCCACGCCCACCCCTTCAGCGCCAGCAGCAGGTCGGCGACCGTCTTCCGCCCACCCTCTACCGCTGCCCTGTTGCTGCAGTGGCGCCGGCGAACAAACGGCCTCCGTCATACCGGCAACCGAGCGAGAAAGCCGCCTGCCACCCACGCCCGCACGTGACATTCTCGCTCGGTTGCCGGTCTTGAAGCCGTCACCTTCCTATCACTAACCTCACTCCATCCCCGCCGTTCTCCACTCCCCGCCGTATACACCACCTCTGCTCTATTTGCCCACCGCTCGACACCTCCACCACGATTCACACATCCCCGTCGTTCTACATCCCCGCCATTCCACATCCTCGCCATTCCACATCCCCGCCATTCTACATCCCCGCCATTCTACATCGTACGGCCATTCTCATTTCTGCCGTTTATTATCCTCGCCATTCTCCATCGTCAAGTCTCTCCGCTTCGCTCATATTTTCGTGCTCTTCCGTCCCAACCTGCTTCGCCGCGCCTTATTGTCATCGCCGTATACTGTCTTGTCACCCCCGCCAGTCACTGCCCATCGCCTTCTACCAGGACCTCCATGTACGTCGTCTCAACCGCTCATTTCACTTCCGCGCCAGTTCGGAATCTGCCACATCTTACTAACCCCACCGTCTTCAACTACCACCTGTGAAGAGGCATTCCTGTTCAAGGAGAGAAAAGAATGTAGACGGGGTGAAAGCATAAGAACATGATTTAGGTGACAGAGTGATTGAGCGTAGAGGAATGGGGAATGACAACGGGACAAAGTTGGCAGCTTCGAGTGAGGAGAGAAACTTGCATGGAGGTGGTTACGGGCATGAAGAAAATGGCCAGAGGGGGCAGAAAACAGACAGCCAAGAATATATGCGGAGCCGAGTGAGGATAGAATCGAGATGAGAGAGAATCTAGGAAAGTGGAAAATAGGAAAGGAGAGTACAAAAGTGAATAGTAGAGCGGGAAAAGAGATCAGGAGAACAGAAAGTGGCAGAGGGTATATAATAAAGTGGCAGAGGGTGGACAGGAGAGTAGGAATGAGGGCAGGATATTAGGAAAGTTGGAAGGAGAATTGAAAAGTGAATAGCAGAGTGAGGAAAGGGAAGTAGAGTGGTAAACGAGTGCAAGAGTGTGGGGAAGGAGAGTAGGAATGTAAGGAAGTGGGTAAAAGAGTTTAAGGTAGTGAAAAGGAAGGTGGATAGATTTGAGCGAGGATGTCGGAGCGGAGTAATTTGATAGTGGGAGCGTCAGCGGAGGCGACAACGGAGGCGGCAGCTGAGGCAAGTGTAGATGCAAGTGCAGAGGCAAGTGCAGAGGCAAGTGCAGAGGCAAGTGCAGAGGCAAGTGCAGAGGCAAGTGCAGAGGCAAGTGCAGAGGCAAGTGCAGAGGCAAGCGCAGAGGCAAGTGCAGAGGCAAGTGCAGAGGCAAGAGCAGAGGCAAGAGCAGAGGCAAGAGCAGAGGCAAGAGCAGAGGCAAGAGCAGAGGCAAGAGCAGAGGCAAGAGCAGAGGCAAGAGCAGAGGCAAGAGCAGAGGTAAGAGCAGAGGCAAGAGCAGAGGCAAGAGCAGAGGCAAGAGCAGAGGCAAGAGCAGAGGCAAGTGCAGAGGCAAGTGCAGAGGCAAGAACAAAGGCAAGAACGGAGGCAAGAATGGAGGCAAGAACGGAGGCAAGAACGGAGGCAACAGGCGACAACTCTGGGGAAAGTAGGGAAACAGAGGTAGCGAGGCAGAGCAAGGCTAGCGGCGGCGGAAGCGGCGCCCACCCCGCACACTATTTCTCTCCTGTGCGCCCTCGCCGCCTCCCCGGGCCGTCCGTCGTCACCGCCTCGGCCGCTGGAGCAAGACGCCGCGGGGCGTGGGTTTAATTTTCATTAACCGACAACGGCCGCCCCGGCCATTTGCTGCGTAGCCGCAGAGGCTGCGCGCGCCGACCCGTGCAGGCGCGGGTACAGGCAGTGGCGGCGGCGAACACGATGAAAGCTACAGCAGGACCAATGTTCACGGAGCAAGTGGAGGTGCCTGCCTCAGGAAACATGGAACAAGAAATGGAAGTCACTGAACGTGGTTGCATTGATCGTTAAGTCCAGTGGCGCCAGAACCATGTTTAAATTGAGGAAAATAACGATGTATTAAAATATGACCCGCTCTCCAGGATTAATTTATTGTTGTGTCAGTATCAGTATTCGAGTCACTACCTAACACTGACGGTCACGTTTAACTGCAATGTAACCGTGTGGATGGATCGTTTGAGCATGTGCGCGCGGTAGGGTCTTGGAGATGCTGGTAAAGATAGTGGAAACGGTGAACTTTGTGACAACTGTAGTAGAACCTCAGTCAACAGTGAAAGTGGAGACGTTTGTCTCAGAAAACACTGAGCAAGGAATGAAAGTCACTGAACATTCTTGCACTGATCGCAAAGTTCAGTAGCGTCAGAACGAAGTTTGAATTAGGGGGAAGCTACAATATATTAACATAAGACCCGTTCTTCATGATTCTTTTATTGAGTCAATACACATAGTTACTGCTCACCACCTAATACTGACGACCTTTAACTTGATTGAAACGTTTGAGTCGGCGGGCGCAGTGGGTCGTGAAGATGCTGATATAGACCATGGAGGCAATGAACACAAAAAACATCTAGAGTACCACTGACGTGAACAGTGAAATAGGAGGCGTTTGTCTAGAGGAAACACCCAGCAAGCAAAGAAAATGGCTGAACATTCTTGCTCCGATCGCAAAGTCCAGTGCCACTGGAAATAATGTTCAATGCGGTGAAAGCAAACAAAGGATTCGTATATTGCCCGTTTTTTAACTAATTGAGCACTGCATATATCAGCTAAGGAAGACAATTCGAACCATGCAAAGTCGAAAATACGCTAGTCTAGAAGCGTATAATGCTTTATTGCTCTCGGTGAAATTAACATCTAGCATTACGATACTAGAAGTTACTTATATTGTCCGTTTCAAATGTCTTCAGAGGTCTCAATTCTCATGTTGCGAAATTACGAAATGATATAAAATAAAGAAATTATCACGTGTTATGTCATACGTTGGGATACAGTGGGTTACTCGAATTTGATAGCACTGCAGTCTAAGTGTATTCACGAAGTCTTACTGTTCCAAAACTGTCACAGATAATACTTTGCTCGTCATTTGGGCACCACATAAATCAACTCATGGTATACAGTCATTTATTGAAATTTGTATGACATCAAATGGTAATTCTTCAACGAGACATCTATTTAAATATATTAGAATTAAAATGGATTATAATTTGATACTCAGTGTCCAAAAATAATATATTTATTGTATCTGAAACAAATATCAATTTTTTTAAGCGGAAGGTCTTTCGACACAAGCTAAATAGCTACTTCCAATTCAGCCGCTGTCTGGAGGAGAATTATAGAGGCCGGCTGCTCTGATCGGTAGCTTTTCGTGGTGTCTTCGAATAACACCAGCTGACTGCCGGAGCAGTGCCCTAACAAATGGGCCATGAACCGCTCGCAATCTTCCTTTCCTCTTCCTCCCCCTATCCTTCCACACTTGCTTACATGCACTACACTACCACACATGTCGGGAGCTTGCGGCTTGTCTCCTCAGGGGCGGTGCCCAGCCAGAGGAGAGACCTAGACGAGAAGAACCTCACAAGCTGACGTGACAATCAGCCCTAGATCGGGCCTATTCATCAATGCAATCTTCAACGATAAAACATGCACTACATTTACGAGAATAATGACCTTAGCAAAAGACGCGTCCAGAACACATTCTAGCTTGAAAAGACAAAATATACCCTACCATACGGGAAAGCGAGAAAAATTACGAACCAGGAAACGCCCTATCGCTTGGAAGCTCAAAGTGCCATGTCCATATAATTCTTGAGTGGGCACTCTGTATCTTGTGATTCTTGAACCAGAGTTTTTTGTTAACCCGGTTATGTAACGTCAATGCAAGCAACTGATCTCACACACACTTGTGATTGCATTCCCAATCATTCAATTTCCCCTTATAATTTCGATCAAAGGAGTGTACCAGAAAAAAGGTGGATACTATTTTCAATAATGAGATAAATTTTTAAATAATCGATTGCGGTATTTAGTGGTTTGTATGCAAATTAACAAAACTGAAAAATGAAATAGGCTGAAATATTTTTATTGAACAGTATTTGGTATATTTTACATACCTGACAACTTGCCTTCATTATATGCTTTACAAACTGTTAGTGAATGCTCCAAATGAATAAACGTTTTGCATATTTGGCACTAATATTTTGTTAAGTCGCGTGAAGTATTGAACGAAAGCCGTTGCACGAGTGCACGCAGATGGTCTCTTAGACCCGTGCAACGTTTTGGAGTGTTTCACCGCTAGAAAGGATAGCAATACTCACGTTCTCAAAAGAAGTGTGACTCAAATCTGTGGAAGGAAAAGGTACCTGGAAGCAGTGGTCACGAGTGGCCAAACTGCAATCACAATATTAGAGTAAAAGGTGTCTCTCAGACCACTTGCGTGCACTGCCCGATTAAAATGAAGAACGATTCTTTTCAAAATCATTAGCTCTTGAATGCTGACGAAGAACACAATCAGTGTGTTCCAGAAGGCGTCAACTACTGAATTCATTAGTCCTTCAGCAAAGTGTTCATTTAAACCAGCGAACTGACGCGGCTTGTCATTAAAAGTTGTAAGGCGGAGCTTTCCCTATAGAAATAGACTCCCGAAAGAAATAAACACACACAAACAATATATATATATATATATATATATATATATATATATATATATATATAATTATTAATGGATTTCTAAGTTATGTAAAAGTCATGTCAAACGTTTTCTTTGTCAGTTCGTTAACGGCCGGCCGTAACGCATTTGAAGTTGTTGACAGGGAAAATAAATTCGTTAGGCTCTCACTTCATTCCGCCATACGCCCTGTGTAAAACGAGGAGGCGTGACGTCATGGATTCACTGCACAGGCTTACCGGCGGACGAAGGCTGCAGTCAGACAGCCTTCAAGGCAGGGGACCTAGGGCCTGAAGATGAGGTGGGCTCAACAGAGAGCATTACTGTGCAGCTCAGCGAGTAGCATTAGCGAGTAGCAACTACTTTTCTTAATATGCGGTAGGAACGCTATTCCCTTAAGCCTGTGTCAGAAGCGCGAAGTCTACAGGACTGTAGTCTCCGGATCGGAAGAATTATATATAGAAATACAATGCACGCAATGCAACACAATGCAATGCAATAGATCACGAAGTGATCTAATTCATTTTGAAACCTTCCCGATTTAGAAAACTACAAGCCGCGACTGCCCGCGAGGTTGTGAAGTTCCTCCGGCATTCGAGGGGGAAAACCTAAGCTCGACTTGTCAAGGTTTCCCCCTCCAGGTATCTTCCCAAACTGTGTAACGTCGCAGACAGGAAGAGCTCTAAGCTCCCAGACTTTCCTCTAGATTTGTGCAATGGTGTAGTGCATGTAAATGTGTTTGTAATGGCAAAGGAATGGGAAAATAAGGTGGCAAAGATCGTGAGCGGTCCGTGAAGACCGTTCGATACTTCTTCGGCTTTCGTCTAGTATTGATCGGAGAAACTAAAGAAAACTTTCAATTATTACCACCGATCGCTAGAATTCTTTGCGAGACACTGATTGAATTCGATTGAGCTATATAGCTAGCGTCAAAAATCAGTTACAGTAGGAACCCGTCACGTAGATCTCCGGGTGAACGAACCGGGAGCGGTAGCTCAGTGCATCAACTGATGTCACTGCAGCGCCTCTCACCGGGAGGTCCTAGATTTGAGTCCTTACAGCAGCAGGATTTTCGAAACTAGCTTTTCAGCTAGGTCGAATTCAGTCGCTGTCTGGAGGAGAATTCTACCGGCCAGCTGCTCTAATCGGCAGTTTTCCGTGGTTTCTCCGATCAACACCAGGCGAATGCCGGAGCAGTACCCTACCAAACGGGCCAAGGACCGCGCGCGATCTGTTCTTCCTCTTCCTTGTCCTCTCCTCTCCCCTTACACACACTAACAAGCACTACACTAACATTCCGGGAGACCGGTCGGGAGCTTAGAGCTTGTCCCGGCTGAGGCGGTGCCCCACTGGTGGGAGAGTCCTGGTTAGGGGGAAACCCCCACCAGCTGACGGTAGGGGGAAACCCCACTAGCCGACGGTAGGTCGGCGCCGGATCTCGCCATTCAGCGGCGGAATATCACCGCCATCTCCCGAGAAAAAACATGCACTACACTAGCGGGACTAATGACCAAAGCAGTTGACGCACCCGGAAACACGAAAAAATCAATCAAAAACCTGGTGAACGTTGCAGAAGCAACAATATTGCCGTAGAATTGTCGTAATCGGTGCAAAGATCATAGTGAATATAACAGAACAATTCAAGTCGGTGAAATACGAATACCTCATAGAAACCACAAGGGTAACCCTTTCTCTACCAAAAATGCAACATGCAACGACTTAGAATTTTAGTTATAATCTTCAGAGGTGGTGGGGAATCACGCTAGCCACTATCGCAATAGTAGTGCACACAAGGCTAACGGCAGGTCCCGTTCAGGAAAGTGCATCTAACACGGGGGCGTGTACACACGGCGGCAGCGGCATCTCCCGGCCGCCCATTTCGACGCCCTTGTCATCACGTAGCCGTGCGTGATGGAGTGAGGTTATCGCAGCGTGAGCGGCGGCGGCGGGGGCGGAGGCGGGGCGGCAGCGGCGGCGCTATCTGCGCGGTGACGTCACAGAGGAGCTCGCCCGCCCCAACGGCCCGCGAGGGACCACCCCCACTCCTGCCTCCCCCAACCCCCCCTCTGCACGTACACTGCTCTCCCACGGGCCCTGCCGCATTGTTTACACGGCTCTCCACTTCCCTCGAATGTTTCCCTTCTTGTTCGCCCGGTTGAGTCTGTATTCCGTCTAGGTTTCTCGTTTCGTCGTTTTTCTTCACTTCCACGTTGGCGTTTCTACTTCTTTATGCCTGCTGAGTTCTTCTCTCTCCCTCTCTAATACACTTTCACTTCTGTCTCTTTTATTTTGATTTTTTCATGGATATTTACGTACTTATTCTTGGTCAGTTCATGTCCACTCCTTGTATTTTCTACTGTCCTTTTTTTTATCGGACGTTTTTTCCCTTCTTTTTATCTGATAATTTCTCCTTTCTTCATCTCTCTCTCTCTCTCTCTCTCTCTCTCTCTCTCTATCTATCTATCTATCTATCTATCTATCTATCTATCTCACTCTTTCTCTCTGTTTTATTTTTTCTGATTTTATTTCGAATCATCGAGAATTTTCGCTCTCCTAGCCTTATCAGCCTCCCTCCCAAATATATAACGTGAAACAATCATTGTAACGTATGTCAAATTACGGTTAATCTAACAATTTGGAGCGCTTGATGTTCTGAACATCAAGTTTCATGTAGCATTGCATTTCATTATAGGTATTTGTATCCTCTTATGATTCTTAATAGCTTTTCTCTAGTTTATTAGCCACCAATTTTAAACTTCGTCGATTTTTCTCATATTCTTAGAAGTTAATCCATCACAGCGTGTATGAATCACAGTTTCCCGTAAAGATGTTATCGAGTGATTTGTTATGTATGCCTCAAGGCCAACCTTGTTGAGGAATCACGATTGTATCACTATTTAACGGTGTACATTTCATACGTACTTCATACGCTTTTGAAGATATGTTGTATACATTATTATATTACTTATTTATTTCTTTATTAAGGTAATAGAAAACAGAAAAAAATGATCGAACTTCCCACTACTAATAAGTTCATCAACAAAATAATTTTTTTCTTGTAAAAATTGCGGAAGATTGTCTTGAGCCAAAAAGTTGACCCGGACGCCGCAACGTCATAGCCTGTATGCGAATTGTAGAGTCCATAGTTTCCTTTTATTACTTACAGATTCCGTATCAGTAAAATCTCTCCGAGCGCGATTCCTCCGTGATTATTTTGTCCAGATTCTCAAGGTGGGCCGATGAGTCGATCCCAACTCCATGTTCATGTTCCTCACGACTTTGATTGATTGATTGATTGATTGATCTTCTCGAGCACCTCATGGTCATTAGTCAAGTTAGTGCAGTGAATGTTTTAACCCAGGAGATGGTGGTGTTACACCCTCGTTGGATGATGAGATCTGGCGTTGACCAACACGCCAGCTTGCGGTGGAATTTCTCCCTCCAGATATCTCTCTCAAAGGGGCACTGCGCAAGTCTGGACAAGCTGTAAGCTCTCGTGTACTCCTGACATGTATGGTAGGAGTTGCATGATGATGTGTGTGAGAGATGAGGATAGGACAAGGAAGAGGAAAGAAATATCACGCGGTCCTTCGCCCGTTTGTGCTGCTTCGGCGGTGGTTGGTTTGGAGAAACCAAGGAAAACCCGGATCACAGCAGCCGGTCTCTAGAATTCCCCTCCAGACAGCGTCTAGCTGTGTAGTTGGTATAGAAAATCCGACATCGTCGAACCTCCCGGCCAGAGAGGCTGCAGAGTCGGCGGAAATGCTGGATCTCAGCTAAATCAGTCTGTCCAACAGTTCGAACAACTCCGGTAGTACTGTGCACAAAAATTACCACCTTCATCCAAGACATTAAAACAGATTTAAAAAGCATTCCCTTTAAATATCCTTCATCGTGTTATTTTCGGTTGGATACCGTTGAATATTGTCACTTTGTACCACTTTCAAAATGTTTCTCAACACTTCTCGCTCTCCATACAACATGGCGGCCAGCGTCTGGTCAGGCTTTTCAAACGAAGTGCCCTGGCTGTGGTCACGTGGTTCGTGACACAAACTGTTGATGCGCAGAATCAACTAAAATTGGTGCACCGAAGGAACCCACCCATGTATTTCCACCATGGTATTGTGAATTTACGAACGTTAGGTCGTAACTCGACTTTGATTGTAGCGTCAAGACAACGAGTGTCGAAACAAACGAAAGAGTTTGCTTTCACCTCACACAGGGCTCCTCCAGGCAGCCTGCGATCGTTTGGTCAAGGACACCGGAAATTTATTTCGCCGCCAAATAAATTTGATTATGATATTCTTTTCTTTGTGTTAGTCGTACATGACAAAACTGGTTAACGTGAGTGGATAGCAGACAAGTGGGAATCACGTCCGAAATTGACATTCCTTTTGGCTCATAATATTAATCTGAATTGTATGTTAGACGCTTTAGAAAGAAGAGTACGACCTGGCTTGAAAAAATCTTCCTAATTTGTAATTCCTCATAAATATTCAGCTTGTCAACACATCTTGAAATTTCTCGTGCCTTTAAACAGGTGAAGCTCCTAAACCCACTGGCTAAACTTTCATTTTCTTCTCGTTTTGACAATTTATAAAAGTTAATAAATCGTTATAACGATCACTGTACATTCATTTAAACAAAAAAAATGAATTAATTTCTGGCCCTGCAAAAGAAAAATATACTTCCTCTTATCAATATTTGTATGTAATGAAAATATCTCTTATATTGTTTTGTCAAAAACGGCTATGTATCTTCATAACGTAGTAATGTATTATACTATATTTTACGAAGACAAAATACTACAACTATTTACAAAATCTATTCAGAAAGTTTAGTTTTAAAGTCTAGAGTTCAGAATTTTGTTTATCCAAAGCTAAAAGAGCAATTATAGCAAACATTTGCGATAAATTGCATCATATAATTAGCAAAAGTCGTAAAAAATATCAATATTTTTTCAGCTTCCTAAAACAATTGAAACCTTAAAAAACAGCATAGTAACACTGGGAAGCCTCTAAGCTCCACTTTGGGGCAAGCTGAGCTGAAAACTTAAATTACTAACCAAAAATTATGTAGAACTATTTGTTGAAGTACTAAATTAAAAACTTCAAGATATACGTATCTTAATCGGTTGCGATAATTAAACTACGTAAAGAAACGTAAAAAGATATGAGCATTTAGTCTAAGTCATTGGTGATAACGACGCTGATTTTGGCCGAAATTTCGGTCGGCCGATGTCCGACGTTTGCGTCGGAAATGCCCGATTCGTTCAACCACGTGCTAGTGTTTGGAAATTGACATATTAAACCCGAACAATCTCTTTCAACAGCGTCCGGAAAGTTCGTCTGTCCGAGGAAGATCTGTTTCGTTTAATTTTGTCGGTTCCATTTGCTACAAATCAGCTGGAAAGTTACGGCCATTTTTAATACCAAGACTACCTGCAATTCATGTCTTGAGCGAGCTGCTCGCAAATGTTTCAAACCATGAACTGCAGAATTATAGGAATATTCGGACCATTTTGGGTGATTTTCGTACGAAACAATTCGTACAATTTTGCGCCCAGTCGTCCGGCAGCATGCGACCAATAATTCGGTTGTATTGTGACCGTAAGCTATCATCGTCTTCAAAAGCTACATCTTACATCTCTCATCAGCGCACCCACATTTCGCATTCCCACAATCGCACCAGATCTTCCAAGAGAACGCGAATTCGCAAGGGCATTTCTCCCAACATTGCCGGCAACCCGTCGAAACGATGGCGGCAGTGGCGAGCGGGGCGAAGGAATTGCCGCGCCAAACCAGGCCGCGGAAGCAGAGGATGGCGGACAGAAGGCAAGTGGACAGAAAAGCTCGGGATGACGAGGGGAAGGTACGAGGCAGGCAGACGACGATCCAGAGCGGCGGGGGTAGCAGCTGCGCGCGGTGGCAGGTAGCAGGAACAGCAAGGCCAGGTTCAAAAACTACGGCCGTAGTAGCAACGAAGAGGGCGGTGGCGGGGACGACGGCGACGGTGGCGGGGACGACGGCGACGGTGGCGGGGACGACGGCGACGGTGGCGGGGACGACGGCGACGGTGGCGGGGACGACGGCGGCGGTGGCGGGGACGACGGCGGGTGGCGGGGACGACGGCGGCGGTGGCGGGGACGACGGCGGCGGTGGCGGGGACGACGGTGGCGGGGACGACGGTGGTGGCGGGGACGACGGTGGTGGCGGGGACGACGGTGGTGGCGGGGACGACGGTGGTGGCGGGGACGACGATGGTGGCGGGGGCGACGGTGGTGGCGGGGACGACGGTGGTGGCGGGGACGACAGTGGTGGCGGGGACGACGGTGGTGGCGGGGACGACAGTGGTGGTGGGGACGACAGTGGTGGTGGGGACGACAGGGGGGCGGTGGCAGAGGTGGCGGGGGCAGCGGTGGCGGGGATATCGGTGGCGAGGACGTCAGTGGCGGGGACGGCTATGGCAGGGACAATGGTGGCGGGGACGGCTATGGCAGGGACAATGGTGGCGGGGACGTCAGTGGCGGGGATGGCAGTGATGGGGATGGCGGGGACGGCTATGGCGGGGGCAGCAAGCACAGCGGTGGCGGGGCCTGTAGTGGCGGGGACAGCGGTGGCGAGGACAGTAGCACTGGGAAAGGGGCGGCAGGGGAAGGTAAGCGCAAGGGTGGCAGGAGCGTCGGCGTGGACGGCGAGGAGGATTGGCTGAAACGAAGGCGAGAGATAATGCGTAGGCGGCAAGCGTGTCGACAGCGGTTGGAGAGGCAGGAGCGTGGACGGGGCGGGGTGACGCCGTGGTCGTCGTCCGCCGTCCTGCAGCTCGGCGGCCATTCCTCCGCCCGCGACCGCGCCCGCGCCGTCGCCGTCGCCGCGGGTTTGTGGCCAGCCGGGCGTCTCCGAACGCCGCTCCTAATTACGGCGATAGCGATTCCGCGGCGGCGGAGGCCCGGGCGTCCCCGAAGGCCGTTTGCGACGCCCCCGGCCCCGCCCCTCCCCACCCCCACTCGCGCCTCGGGCAGTCGATCGGTCGCCGCAACCACCTCGGCGCACAGGCCACGAGCCTCTCACCTCCGCGGGACAGTCTTGAATTGAATTAATGTGGACGAATTTCCCTAGGGCATTGGTCATTAGTAAAATACGACGTTTAGAGAATGGAAAGTTATAGAGAACAATGATTGGGTGTGTGCACATCAGTGATTAAGTATTTTGTCTTGTATGATAAGGTATTAAGGTCCGGGAACAAATAGGGCTAGCGACACAAAATTTGGAGTAACTTACGAATGACTAATTTATTATTTTTGTTAGTTTTAATGCTAGTTGCGACCCAAACGAGAGTCAACCGCTCTATCCGCTATACTGGTATTAAAATTAACTAAAATACAAGAAGTTCCGTTCGTAAATCACTTCTAATTTTTTGTTGCTGACAGTTCTTTTAGTCACAATTTTTTGAAATAAAGTTTAAAATGTCTACATTGGGATTGTCTCTCTCTAGCTTTAGAAACTTCCTACAAGCAGTGTGTGATTCTTGTGTATAAGATATCTGCTGTTGTATCGTTACTGTAATAAAGGTCTCTTATTTTAGCTAATTTCTGGAATTTCGAATTGGCCAGATTCGAATTTCGTCCGTAAAGACGATTTTATATGGTCTTTTTTTCCATCATTTTTCATCGGTACAGAAAAGTGACGGACCACACGCAATACTCTTTACACAGAAAAATTAAGCATGCTTAATTTTTCGGTGCCGATTTCATCCAGTTTGACTACCACGCTCCTGGTGTCATTTTCCGGAACTTTTCTTGTTTGCCATTAGTGTGTGATGTGTTTCACTTGAATGATTTTGAAAGCTTTCTAATGAGTTTAATCGTAATGTAAAGTGATTAGTGTGTTAAGAAATACATGAATTGTTTTCAAATGTCTCGTTCCTTGCTCAGTCCTAAAATAACCGAACTTAATTAGTTACCGTAGATGGGATGTTTAGGTATTTGATCTTCAACACTTTTTGTGGCATCCAGAGGAAATATTTTCATCACGATTACGAGCAGAAAACGAAATGAACGTCTAAAATGGTAGATCCCATGCATCCACTTTTAATACAGAATCAGTACTGCATCGAAACGAACGTTCCTTTTCCATCCATTTTCTGTAGAGAAATATGAAAAAAATGTTCGTTAAATCGGCTTATACAATGATTCACATGTACTCCTTGCTCCCAGATGCAAAATCACAAGCCTACACACACACCACACACACACACACACACACCACACACACACACACACACCACACACACACCACACACACCACACACACACACACACACCACACACACACACACCACACACACACACACACCACACACACACACACACCACACACACACACACACACACACACACACACCACACACACACACACACACACACACACACCACACACACACACACACACACACCACACACACACACACACCACACACACACACACACCACACACACACACACACCACACACACCACACACACACACACACACACACACACACACACACACACACACACACCACACACACACACACCACACACACACACACACACCACACACACACCACACACACACACACACACACACACACACACACACACCACACACACACACCACACACACACACACACACACACACACACCACACACACACACACACACCACACACACACACACCACACACACACACACACCACACACACACACACACCACACACACACACACACCACACACACACACACACCACACACACACACACACCACACACACACACACACACACACACCACACCAACACACACACACACACACACACACACCACACACACACGCCATGTATGTATCTGAATTTCGTTATGATCCTTTTCTTCTTAACACTAGAAACAAGTTTTCTTGCTTGGCGGCATATAATGTGCTGTTTGTCCTGCAGCTACCGTCCTTGGTTATAGGACCTGATTTCTATTTTCTGCCTTGCTATTCAGTTTCTGCGTCGACTCTTCATGTCCTTTGATAAAATTCTCAAAACCTGACTTGCACATTTTAGTCTTAATGTACCGTCTGATCTCATAATTGAAGACCAAAGTAAAGACACCTCGTATTATGTTCTCGTCACACTCGCGTAACTGCAAATACATATTCTATTTAAAGTACGTATAAATGTGCTACTAAATGAAGTAGGCATAGCATATGAAAATACGCAATGAAAAGAGAAATCTCTTTCAGAACGAAAATATGTGAATGGAATATAAATATTGCAACCTATTTCGAGCTCGCGTTTGGCTCGAGTTATTGACATGGCGTTTGGCTAGGTTGCGTTTTAGAAATTACTTTACAAGCGAGGTCAAATATTGGCCAATAATTTTTCGCTGATTTTCTACTCACGCTTTGGTGCAACAGTCAACAAACAAAATGAAAGAGAAGAAAACTATAAGCGATTCATAGCCTATTTTTCAAAAGTAATGTAAATGTCTGAAAAAAATTAGATTAACAAAAATATTAAAAACTTATTTTAACAATTTTTTCAAACAACATCTCGAATGATATCTAGAGCCACGTTCATGGCTTCATGTGTTTTATTATTGTTTTCAACTCTTTATACGTGGTACGAGCTCGTACCTTTCCGTATCACTTTGCTACTTTAAATGCTCATAATTCACTTCCCTCTACAGTTTTATATTCACTAGTATCTATCTTCTTTCATCGATTGATCGTCGCATAAAAGGTATCTTTACTTTACATCTGCATGACATTGCCACAATTCTAGAATAGCAGCAGTAAACAATGTTGAACACGCTACCAACTGCTTACTTCTTTTCGAACAAACGGTCTGAAAGTAAAATATTTCTTCGGTCCATTATGACATTTCTAGGTCAAAAAGCCACGCGTCCAATATTCCTTCGAGATGCATTGCGCCTCATAACGGTTTCCAGTAAAGAAAGAATATGAAACAGAAGTACACTAATCATTCTTTGCGGTCTCGTTTTATGTCAACGAAATATGAGTGGCGTTAATTCTTTTTTCCGCTTTGTTCATGTGATAGTGCGTGAACGGGTGAATGTTTGGCCATGTGAACTGGAGAGGAGGAGTCCACATTCATATGTTTGTTTTCAAACAAGTAGGCGAGTATCCATGTGAGAGTAGAATACGAGAGACCGCTCGTGTTCAGCGATGTTAAAGCAAGCATATGTATTTGTCCGGAAACTCTTGTATGTTTGTATGTGTGAGATAGTGTTAGTGCTGAAGTACCTGTTTGCATATGCATCTGTGCCTGAATACGTGTACTTGTCACTTTCAGATGGACTGTGACAAGTGAAGTAGCACATCGGACAAAAAGAGATAAAGAGAAAAGAGTTTCATATCGCAAAAGATTAATCAGGGATACAAAATTAAAACGGAAAGTGAAGGAAGAAAAATCTAATTCTTCTTTCCAAGAAAGAAAAATCTTCAAAGAAAATAGAGAAAACAAGCTGAATCTATTGTAAAAAGATCATAACTTAAAGATACCTGCATGAAATGACTTGCAATTATTAATGTATTTCCTTCAGTTCACCACAAAATACACCAACTGCCAACACACACCTAACACGTAGGAGCACCAGTTTCAATGGGAAGCTTTTGCTGATTGCTATAGATCGCTATTGCTGATAGCTGTGTTCGGTCCAGGACCTAGCTGCCGTTTCGAAATTGCTTTGTTCTAAACAAAGTATTAATATTTAGTGAAAAAATTGTTGTTTTTGCATGCCTGTGGACCATGATCTTCAATTCAAGACTTTTTCTAAATCAACCTGTCCAGGCGCCTTTTCTCAAGAAATGTCCATAAAAATCATGCTTTCTATTAATATACAAGATTTTCAATAACTCGTGAAAATTCTATTCTCTTTAATTATTTCAATTTTGAATAAAAAAACTGTGTTTACTAAATTATTTTGATAGAATTGAATCGAGGTATCTCAATAATAATGAAAATGTTTCGTTCCAAGTGTTCATTGATCATGATCTGTAAAAGATTTTATTCTACAAAATACATCTACTAGAACGAGCTGCTAACTGTAATAAAATTAAGGTGAAATCTTTTCGCTATCGGAAATCCAAATCATAATTGAGATAGGTACAAGAATACGTTGCCTAAATAAAAGGTCTGGCAATAAAATATTACCTGGTTTGCAACTTCAAAATATTAATGTCAGGATTCAAAATTGTTGTCACTGATGATCTGATTACATAACTCTGGGTTTACAGCCCAGAGTATATATAATATTTTAAAAACAAGTTAATTATTGAAAATTTCCTTTTAACACTGAAACATGACAAATTGTTGTTCCCCAGCAGCGTTAAACCAACATGAGAATTTTCCGTACAAGTATATACAACATATACGTATAAACGAATATTACAATGTATGTTACTCGTATATTAGTACTCGCATATTACAAAGATTATCCTTAAGTGTTACATTACTTGAGTGTAATAATTAAGTGTTAGTTAGGCAAATTCATCCAACGTCCGTTAATATTAATAAGTTTTCTATATTTAAGAATTTTTTGTTTTCCTTACTAAATTACATGAATCACAGTCTCGATAACGACCTATCTTAATGGATCGTGTAACTCCCCGATATTAAAATCATAACCCCTCTTTTTCTTGTCATGAGACACGCCCTACTTCAGGATATGTCTCCCTCTTTCACTCCTTATCGACTACGTTCCGTGCCTCTCCATGCAATTTACCCTTTAAATTTCACGGGGCGATGGCTCCGAGTGTAAAATTTTGCCGATACTTCGGTCGCGCTGAGCTTTCACGGGCAGCGCCGAGTCTTCCCTTATTAATCTGGCGAACTGCCGAACCTTTGCACCTCTTCGTCGTCACAGCGAGCAGCCTCGGCAGGTCGGGCTCGACTCGGCAGAATGGCGGTTTCCATCACACGGGCAATTGGAATAGCGGACATTTTAAGTAGCGAGTCCCAGGTGCTCAGATCACTTCCCCTTAGACACTTAATTGAGAATGTGTAACTGCTAGAATTAACAATAAATTTGACCATCTTTAGAATTTGTAGCAGGAAATGAAGTGGTACTATAAAAGAAGCTCTTCGTTGAACGAAACTGAAAAAATCGCTTGCAAGACCAAGTGAAAGATGGAGTGGAAGTTGGAGTAAGACAGACAACTTTATTGTATTTTCATAATTACAACGAATAAATGAATAGTAGTGATGGTAGGGTAGAAGTACAAACGTGGTACAATATGCGGAGTTCCATACGATGAATATTAGTACTATGCAGTCACATATTCTTTTGCGAAATGTTATCAAGTTGTCAAGCAGCTTTCTGGATCACTTCGGATACTGACGTTTATAAGATATATTAAACAAAAGCTACATAAATGAAAACAAGTTTACAAAATAGTTGGACTTGGGAAACCCATTACAAGAAATGCCGTATATTATTATAATCTCGGCATACAAATACGATATTTACAGAACAAAACATTTCAAACACATTTATTCCGAACACGTTTAACTTAGTTTGAAATTCTCGAGGGAAGAAAACGTTTTCTCAATGTTTGCAAACTTCAGAAATGTAATTAAGGATTAATTTGCATATCGTAAACATTACTAAGAAGAATTATTATTCATCCCTGCATTGCAAAAAACTTTCACAAAAATATTTTACGAAAATATTCAAATATTAAATCTTTCAAAACTTGGTATTATTGATATAAATGATTTAATGATAGGTATCGATGAGTCTCACTAACACAGTTTTGAGGTGTAGCTCATTAAATGTTTGTTAGACACTTTAATCAACGGGGAGCCAATAAAATCATCCAGACGTTCTCCTACCATCATGCGAGATAATAAGACACCTATAATTCCGAGTGTAAAAATCGTTTCTCGGAGAAAACATGCCCAACTCAAAAATGTCAAAATTGTGGCTTATGGGTATCTCAATTACACCTACAATTACAACGTTCCATTGTACCCGAAAAAATGGTAAAATATTGTTGCCTATTATTTCACAAATTGCTTTCGACCCAGAATGATACTTTGATAATATTCACTCGTATAATGGTTCTTGCTCTTGAATGGTTTTGGGAATGTAGTCTAGAATCAGGAGTCTGGAATCGTGGAATTTACTCTTTACGTAAAGTTAGACAGTGTTTTTTTTTCTCAATGTTTCTGATATAATTATCATCTCTCTTTTCTTACATGTCCAGTCTTCGAACTCATTCTCGATAATAGTTGTCTCCTTCAAACGTGGATTTAATTCTTAGTAAGTGGATATTATATAATTTCTTGCCTACATTAATGTCGAGTTCACTATTTTTAGTTATATTATTTCTGTTTGTAGCAGTTAAGTCTGGAAAAAAATTAAGAAAAAAAGTATAGAAGTTCCATGCGTTTTACTTGTGATATCAAAACATTTTAAAGACATTTCTTTCTTTGGAATAAAATTATTACTGGCATTACTACAACTCAAATTTAGTTAAACTTTGTCTTCATAAATACTTCTAACTCCCATGCTTTCACAATTATTTTATGGCGTTGAAAATGTTCTTCCAATGATGAAGTACTTTTTCATTTACAATAATTTTTAGGATACCATGCAAGAACGGAGCCTTGTTTTTTATTTGTCTCATTGTGAAATGCGCTAAATTTACCTCACATGCGTTATAATAAATACACAAAACTCCTTCATCATTTTAAAGTTTCCTCCATGTGACTGGATGCATTAAATGAAATTAATTATTGTTAATGCAAATCAAACACAATGGTGACATTTACCTAGAGTCTCCTTATCAGTGCTGCTTTAAATGTTTAATTGAAACAAACGCAAAGTTTAATTGATATGAAAATCTTATGAGTGTAAACGTAATTGACTTTTATATCCCACCGTTCTGCAAGTAGGTAAAAACGAACAAGAATAAGTGATGGCATGCAAAATTTGCAAATACGACCGTTTTCAGCGTGTTGCTTTTTCTTCCGAAAAAAAGAAAACGATCAGAGCAGGCTGCATGGTAAAAAGCGATCCTAACAAGATTACATTCTCCACGGAACCGCGACTCCTATATTAGAAGCCGAGAGAGATTCAGATACAAATGGAATTATCAGATAAGATCACCGCACATCGATTAAATACCAACACAACCGCAAATATCACGACCCACCTTCTAGGAAACGATCATCTCTTAATTTCCATATATTTCGTACATCAGATAAAAAGAAGCTCACCCAACCATATATTTTGTAATTTATGTAAGTGAAGAAAACAAAGAGAACAAATTGATTGAATTTGCAAAATATTTGGTCAACTATATATTTTCTTGAAAAAGTTTTAGCATCCAAAATTTTAATTTAATGTTAAAATTATTCATTAATTTATTATAATAATAATAATAGAATGTAATTAGCATTGCATCTCACTTATATTGATTTAATACTAAACGAATTGCAAAGCAGGTAATGATTATATACTTACCTATTTAGTATGGAAATTATGGATGCGAAAACAATTGTTATCAAATGAAAGATATTGATTTTACTTCAATTTTAATGTATCAACTCAGTTCTACGAATACTACAAACTGATCTTGGATTCCAATATTTGATATTTAATTGAATGCAATTTTCTAAAATGTAATCGAAGGATGTAATCGAAGATTTATTAATTAAATCACGACGAAGTGGAAAATGAGAACTTTCGGCAATGTGTGCTCTGGTAAGACAATACTACTTCACAAATTCCAGGAACCGAGATGCCTTCACAGTAATTGCTTATCAATTACGTGTTGTTGGCTGCCCACTTACAGGAAAAGCCTATTACTCCCTCCTGAGGTTTCTAAAAGGAAATAAATACTTCAAGCAGAGCTTGGCGATTCGCTTTGAAAATTATTCGAAACGTTACTTACGTGATCGGAGTAGAATTATTGTCTCATTAAATTCGATTTAATAAAGTGTATTGTCGAAATCCGTATAATACATTTAATTATATAATCATGCAAGTAGAAAATATCTTAAAACGTTAAAAAGGCGATCGAATAAGATAAAACGTTTATTGCATATCGTTAAAAGACCGTTGTGAGTTCGTTAGTAATTTTTCATTCGCCCTTCCGATATTCACATAATGGTGAACTTTAGTCTCTTTTAAGATAAATATTATCATTAGTTGGCATTCAGGCCACATTATGGCAGAGTTTACAAGCATAATTTAAAATCATTTCTCAAGATATGGATTTTTTAGAATAAATAAGAAAAGTGCTGGTCGATTTTATCTTGAAGAATCAATATGATGTATAGGCCCGCCACAATTGAAATATTAGTGAGGAGTGCTGTGATAGTACTGAAACAGGTCTCATGCTTGTTTTCCGTGTGCTAAACAGCTGCTTTTTTTCATTCTCGCTAATAGTGTGAAGCATATCAAGCTTGCCCAAAGTATGCCGAAGTGTGTGCGAAACACCTTTACAAGTCACACACACTTTTTAAAACTCTGTAATTTTTTAACCCTCGTACTATATCTGCTATAGTTTTCTTTAAATTTTTGGGCGCATTGAAAATTTGTAATAATAACATTAACATTAACATAATAATAACATTATGCTTTCCACACAGTTCACGATTAGTGTCAAGATTCCACGATCTCATGTTAGTCGACGCATTCCATTACAAGTTTTGTAAGATCTCCGTAGTAGCATTTGTGATATGACAATACTTTACACAAGCAATAAAACAACCATATACTACGTGCTTCATAAAAACATATTTACATACCAAATCTTCAAACTTTCTTTTAAATCTTAATGTAATAATTATCAATTGTACATTCCTAAAATTCCCCCATAATATTCAGATGATTTTAAAATTCTATTTCAGGCGTTCATATGTAGTGGTACGTAATATTTCACTCTTGTAGGAATATGCAATATAACAGCGCAAAACGATGTAAAAGTGATAATGTAAAAGTGAATTTATCATTGCCATTTATTTTATTTTCTTGAAACTGTCTCAAATACAGAGAGCTACTTCTTGACCGTCATAAAAGACAATAGTCAACAAAGACGATTTCGCCCAAAGTATCGTTTCATTATTTACACTTTACCTCCTCATTTTTCAATTGAGTTTGGTCTGTAATGCTTTTAGTTATAGAACCAATATGCCGAAAATTTTCCAATTAAGAGTGGAATATTTTAAAAGTTCACTTACTTCAAAGAAAAACCTCTACTCTTACATTCGCTCCAGTTGTACCTACTCCAGCATTCGCCTGGGATTGGTCGGAGAAACCACAGAAAACAACCGATCAGAGTAACCGGACTATAGAATTTTCTTCTAGACAGCGGCTGAATACGACCTACTGGTGAAGCTAGTGTCGAGGCCAGTGTCGGGACTCGAACTCCTGGTCTTCCCAGTCAGAGGCACTGTAGTGACATCAGTTGACGCTCTGCGCTACCTCAGCTGGTTTTCTATCTGAAGACTTGAAAATATTCAATATGTTAGATAATTATGTGTCGAATTGGATTTTTACACACATCAACAACATTCGCTTTTCATAATCCTTAAATAGAAGACAATTCTTGAAATAAACTTGTCGCATCGACCTGTTTAGGTGCCTCAGGGCATAAATTGATTAATTGATTTTTTGTGTTTCCGGGGGCGTCAACGGAGTTTGTCATTAGTCCCGTAAGTGTAGTATGTTTTCACCGGGAGATGGCGGCGATCTCCTCCCGCTAGATGGCGAGATCCGCCGCCGACCTACCGTCGGCTAGCGGAGTTTCCCTCTAACCAGGACTCTCCGCCCCAGCCGGGACAAGCTCGCCCGGAATATGTGGTAGTGTAGTGCATGTTACTGTAAGTGTGGGTGTAAGGGGAGAGGATAGGACAAGGAAGAGGAAGGAAGGATCGCGGGCGGTCCGTGGCCCGTTTGGTAGGGTACTGCTCCGGCATTCGCCTAGTGTTGATTGGAAAAAACACGGAAAACTACCGATCAGAGCAACCGACCGCCTGAATTCTCCTCCAGACAGCGACTGAATTCGACCTAGCTGAAAAGCTAGATTCGAAAATCCTGCCGCCGTCAGGACTCGAACCTAGGACCTCCCGGTTAGAGGCGCTGCAGTTGACACACGCAGACATCAGTTGATGCTCGGAGCTACCGCTTCCGGTACATAAATTGATGTCACTGTAGTTCCTCTCACTGTGATATATTCTACCGGTCAGCTGCACTGATTGGTAGTTTTCCGTGGTTTATCCGATCAATATCAAGCGAATATCGAAGCAGTGCCCTAACAAACTGGCGACCGGCCGCGCGCAATCATTCATTTCTCTTACTTGTCCTATCCTCACCCGTTACTCACACATACACACACACACGCACGCACACACACACACTTACAAGCACTACACCAGCACACATGTCGGGAAACCAGTCGGGAGCTTCAAGCTTGTCCAGACTTGGGCGGTGTCACGCTGATGGGACATATCTGGTTAGAAAAAACAGCGCACTGACGTGTAGGTCGGTGCTGAATCTCGTCACCCAACTAGGAAAGAACACCATGATCTCCCTTGATACAATAGTATGCACTACATTTACGCAATTGACGCGCATCGGAAGTCAATTCAATTCAATTCAATTCAATTCAATGATGCCTTATTTTATATGGTGAGAGTCAGGTCACTATTCCGTCTGACCTTGCAAATTTTGCTACACTAATTTCACCAACTAGCGGAGAAGGAAGGTATGACTCGGGAGACAATTTAGCTCAGAAGCTCCTTTTAGGTTTCAGGACATTTTACGAGCAGTAAATCTACTACATGGGAGAGCCGGCTTTACTTCCCTCCGAAGGAAGGCGTACGAAGGCGTAAGAACGTTATTTTCGTCCTTAAAAAGCCACGTCTTCAATTGGGTTTCAATCCGCGAACTCGGGTATAACTGCCCGATATGCCGTTACATCATCGACCGATTAACCGTTAGACCATTGACACCACCACTAACAAATATCACCATCACGAATGAATGAACGGATCAAGCGCGTCGTCGCGTGTCGTCGCGTGTCGCCGCGTGTCGCCGCGTGTCGCCGCGTGTCGCCGCGTGTCGCCGCGTGTCGCCGCGTGTCGCCGCGTGTCGCCGCGTGTCGCCGCGTGTCGCCGCGTGTCGCCGCGTGCCGTCGCGTGCCGTCGCGTGCCGTCGCGTGCCGTCGCGTGCCGTCGCGTGCCGTCGCGTGCCGTCGCGTACCGTCGCGTACCGTCGCGTACCGTCGCGTGCCGTCGCGTGCCGTCGCGTGTCGTCGCGTGCCGTCGCGTGTCGTCGCGTGTCGTCGCGTGTCGTCGCGCATCGTCGCGCGTCGTCGCGTGCCGTCGCGTGTCGTCGCGTGTCGTCGCTTGTCGTCGCTTGTCGTCGCGTGCCGTCGCGCGTCGTCGCGCGTCGTCGCGTGGCGAGCGCGCCGCCCGCAGTGGCAGCGGCTGCCGAGGCACCCGGTGCGCGCTCGCCTCCGCCTCCATCCCGCTGTTGCCCCGCCGCCGCGCCCGCCTGAATTATAAATACACGACCCGCTCCGGGGCAGCGCCTGCGCCGGCCCTCGAACCGCGTCCCCCTGCCCCGGAGCGGGCACTCGCACGCCCTCCACCCCGCCCCCGCCCACGCCCACGCCCCTTCGGCTTGACGCGGCCACGGAACGCAGAGAAACGGTGCGCTGCCGCTAGACATTCCGGGAGACTCGAGGCGTTTCTAAGTCGCCGTCGACTAGCCTCTGCCTGGCCTCGGACTGCAGGCAGCAGCAATTATTACTGCCAGCCCCTTGTCACACCCACAGAAGAAGAAATGACAGGCTGAAAATGTGCCCTCTATTTTGATGCTCCCACACGGAAGCAACGGCCCATTCGCGACGTGTTTTGATTTCGTGATCCGGTGACATTAAAAATGTCAGTTTCAATATTTTATTTCTTTTCCAGTGTCTTTGAAATAGTATTATATGTATTTTATAATGATTCGATAGTAAATCGTCGGTGATAATTCTAAGCCGGGAAACTATAGTCCAGAGTCGGTATAATATATTTAACTGAGTACTTTGAAACTCGTCTCCCTACTTGACCTCGCCCACTTGACATCTACGCGTTGCGCGCTCCGTGTAGCGAAGAGCTCTGCGGTCGTGATGTTACATTAATAAGAAAAATTGACTGTTCACTTAGCTCAATGTTGTGTGCTGTAAATTCTTACAACTAATCAAGAATTTGTATATTCTTATTTCTCGCTTTAAAAACCCCGATTCAACGGTTCCCCGACGGCTAGTAATATTATTATTATTATTATTATTATTATTATTATTATTATTATTATTATTATTATTATTATTGTTATTAATAATAATAAATTATCTACGTCATACTATATTTTAAAGGTGCGTTTTCTCAATGTTAGGAAAGTTCAATGAGAGTTCCCCATCATTACTTCCTAAAGCGTAAACTTGTCTACTTCCATTTTTCCATTCTATATTTACATAGAGTACATTTCCGAAATTTTAAGTTTGTTATGTTTTGAAAACTCATTTGCAAAGTTGCAATATATATTCACAAGGGTTTTACACAACAGTGTACTTCATACAATTGAGAACTTGGAAGATAGATGGTAGCTCAGAATTGTTTAAGAACTACGAAAGATGAGTGTTAATTATAAATTTACGGATTCGGATCTCTGCTGCAGCACTCGAGCACTCTCGACGTTCGAGTCTCGTCCTTCCGCTGCGCCCCGCCATCAGACACGCTGCCCTTCTCGGATTGACGTGGAACACCGCAGAACGGTAGCCTGCTGCCGGACATTCCCGTTACTTCCTGAAGCTCTAAGCCACCGCAGCCCGGATCCTCTGTTCTCAGACCCTACACCCCTTCCCGAGCTACTCCCGAGCCACTATCCCATCCCGAGACTCACCCGCCCGCCCAGACCTCTCGGACTTGATGAAAACGAAAATCTGACTCGACGTCTTTGATGCAACGGTATTTCACAAAGCCAAATGCTTGAGATCAATCATTTATTTTAATACACAAAATCGCGAGCAGAGTTTTGAAACTACCTTCTCTTTTTAAGGGCGTATTTTTTAACAACTTGGTCATATAGCGACCACTGTGATTTTTTCACATTGGGATAACCGAAGGGAGAACAGACAAGGACAACATGAACACACACAAACATCTATGCCCGAAGCGGGTATCGAACCCGCAACCCTTCGTTGCGTGGCAGCTAGGGCTCTTCAGCCTTTGCGACCTCAGCTAGCTATCCAGGCCAGCTTCCTTCTTTTTCGTAACACAGACAAACATGCGCTAGATAGTTGCCATTCCGTCTGTAAAAGAGAATCTATCTTTTCTTCCAGTTGCCACTCGTTCCCAATATCGAGAATAAAAGTTTTCAACTTTCAGTAGTTTTCGTTACACGTAATTACGTGACAAATAATATCATAGCGCTAAAAAACACACTTTTAATCTGTCTATTCGACTTAAAATAGCTGCAAAAAACTGTGTATTTATTGTTTCACAATGTTCAGATATTTATAATCTAATCATTTGGGGAAAAATCAAATGTAATTTCTGATAAAGTACAATGCTAATGATGAAGCATATTACTGTACGTTTCGAGCGAATCTGAAATGAGGATAACATGAGATCGAAGAAATTGCTTCAGGTGGTTTTTCTATGTAATAGGAATGACGTAAAATTAGATCAGTCCGACTCGCTCGTCTTTTTCTTTCCATATTCTTACGAAGTATGAAATCTTTTATTTTTAAGTTTCACCCCGTCTGTATTTTTACTTATTTCATCACTACGAATTTGCTATCAGGTCTCAGGTTTTCTAATCTACCTTCGAAGCCACCTATTATCCACTCTCGACCCCTTTCTGATACATCAGCCGATGCCGCCGCCCCCGCGCCGCCGCCGCCGCCGCCGTCGCCGCCGCCCCCGACGCCGACATTAATAGCCTTCCCGGAAACTCCACCGAACGCTAACGGACTTCTGACTTGTATCAGCGGGAATAGTACTTTGATTGTAAACGCATTTCCATGATAAAAAAAGAACAATATTACGAAGAATCGCAGATAAACTTATAACCATCATGAAACGAAATTGATTGATTAATGCTTATTCAGAATTATTTCGGTCGGAGAAATAATGACAACTTGCTCCTCTGCTTTATGCTCAATTTTTCACCAACACTCTAATGACGTCTGCGGGACCACGCCCGTCGCGGGCTCCCAGCGCTTGCTAAAAGCGCACGGCTGTGAGGTGCATTGACCAATACTGAAAGGTTAATTTTTCGGAAAGGTTCTCTGCACATGAAGGTACCCCTTTTTGATGTTCTCCTCTCATAAGAGATGAAGAAACGTAATTGCCTTAAAATAAAATTCCGTATTTTGCCTTTAGAATCAGGATGGGTAAATGCCAAGTCATTGCACTTGATTTCAAATTATGATAATACGAAATTACTTTACAATTTTCCATGTGATGCGCTGGATTGCTTTAAAGTTCCAAATGATATGAGTTTGACCTTAAACTGTGGAGGCTGCTTTGGTTTTAATCCTCCTTAGATGTCTTTGAATAGGTTTTATCTAAGGATTACTTTCTAACTCATAAGGCAATTTTTTCTTAAAAATTTCTAACATTTTTTTCTCCCTGAATTCCATGAAAAGGATATTATGACTAGCACGGGCTGCAATACTGACACCATTCGAAAAATGAATTTACGAAATAAACTTGTTTACCGTTTTCTCTGGCCATTGCATTCTCTCAAATGCAGATATCATACGCTTAATGACGGATTGATGAGTATGCATTATGACATGGCTTCATAGGAATCTTGTAAACAACAACTATTATAAAATGTTAAAAAATAACAGTCATAATTCAAAGCTCATATTGCTTTCGAAATCTACCTATGAATGACTTACGTGTTTGGACAGTTGGGAATAAATCATTGTGTTGTGTTGTACTGTTCGTTCCTATTGGGCTGGAAAGCACCATGCGTACATGGAGCCAACGAGTCACTTCTGAACCACCGGCCTCGGAGATAGCGTCCGCCGACCTTCCGACTTCGACCGCAGTCCCGCGATCCAGGCAGACCGTGTGCTCCAGAACTACAGAGCTCGGATGCTGCGAGCTAGACTTCGCCTCAGATGCCTACGCCATGCACTTCTGTATTCGTCTAAGAAGGCGCTGAAACCTTAAAATTTGTCTTCGTGGAGAAGTTATATTGGCTTATTCGGCAAATATTGATTCAGTAAGTAGGCCGGCAGTACCACTCTGAAAGTGCTGGTTCCCAAACTATTATTAAAATAATTCAAAAATGTATTATTATTATTATTATTATTATTATTATTATTATTATTATTATTATTATTAACAACCTATTGACTAGCTAACCAAAATGAATCGCTTCATAAAATCGTTTATCTCCAAACAACTTTACATCGTAACTCAGATCTTCAGAACAATCCCTATCATTTGATTTGTTTCGCAATGCAAACTTCCTTCCCAATGCTAATTTGCGAAAAAGTATTTTGAAAACTCGATCAAGAAATGTCATCTGAGGACTTACGACACATTCGGTTAAGTCGCCGTAAAAAGAGCTCTCTAAAATGTTTGAGAAAGTTTCGCGATGCCTCGGAAGAGTCAAGACCCTCAAGTTGTAAACAGCTGTGCAAAATCAGCCAGCAGACCCTAGGAGCTTTTTGAAAATATTCGTCGATACAGTTAAGAGACTTTTTCCTTACATCCGGGAATATTTAAGGTGTTTGAAGATCCGTTGGCAACAAACCAACAATTTCCTACAGTTTGGATTTCAGGGTCAATTTTGAATCGCACATTTGGCAGTTTCCCTCTCTGTTCACAAAACAATCACATGAAAATATTCGCATGTATTTGTTACGTGTTATTTACGGGAGACGTACGATTCTCCTACAATTGTTGTGGTTTTCGTCCAATTTTCCATTGATCGAGAGCATAAATGATGATGATGTGATGATCTTCGTGTGCTTTTAAACATTAAATGCAGTTACACTCCTCCCCAAGTTGTCGGGTTCAATGTAAGTTGCTAGTATTTCAAATATGTAATATTTATAACAATAATAATAACAACGGTAATAGTAACAATAACTCATTCTTAGATATTTTTGTCGACCAACAGCACTTTCCTTCCCCAGATGTTTTGGGGAAACGTTCGATCGTTGAAGTAGAAATACAATACATTTCTGGACTTACGTCCGACATTTTCCTGCAATGGTCTGTTTACAGCACAACCGCGCTGTTCTATGTTTGTAACATTTTGTTTCTTGCTGTGTACGAGTTTGAAATTTTCGATGTCAAGGCTTTTCCCATATATCAAGTGTGGGTACGTCTTTTAGTTTGCAATGTTTTCGTTTATGTTTCAGTTCATACAATACATTTTCCTATTTATAGAATGTTTAAATTTTAATTTCGTTTGAGGTCGTAGGTTAACGGTACTGGCAATAGGCTAGTACAACGGTCGAAGGCTAGTACGACAGAGGAAAACTTGAATTTCCGGTCTTGAGTTGTGGCGTTGATTTATTCAATAAATTTGTGCATCACTTGATCGTCCTGTGCACTATTTTTGCACATGAATAGTCTTTTTGTATATTTATTATGACATTATTGAATATTCTGTATTGTCATATTTAAAATGTAATTCTGTAATATATTATAAAGAAGACGTAGTACTAGTAAGGTATGTGTATATGTATGTAGATGTATTTCTTAGCCCAAACATTAAACAAATCAAAAATATTGTTATTATTATTAATTATTATCGGCATATCGAGATTCAAAACCGCGGATGCGATTCAAGGAAGTACGCAGCAATCGTTTACGCTATCTTGCTGAGTTTCATTGTAAACGAAGACCAAATATTTCCACGGAAATATCCCCACTTTTCTCGCTTCTCGGATCTGAGAGCTCCCAAACCTTCCTCTTTCCTTATCCGCTGAACCGCTCGTCGATTAATTTCTCTGTGACGTCCCGAACGCGTCACGATCGGCACCCACCATCGGCGCCGCCGCCGCCGCCGGCAACGGAAGCCAGTAATAAGAGCAGCGCCGGCGCTCATCCCTTCTGCAGACTTCCGCTTCGGAAAGTTTTATTGTGAGCGTTCGGGGGCTTATAAAGGAAGAAGAATAAACTACGTTGATTTTTCGGATTGTCGTTGAAGTTTCCACTCGTACAACTGGAGCTCAAATCAGACGGAAGAAAAATACACGAGAATATCTGAGCGGTTTAATGCAAAACCTGCAAGTGTAAATTGTTACCTCTTTCAAGGGAATTATTTATAAAACCCAATATCGAACAGACTCTTCAATGTGTCGAAAACTTTGACGGTAATTTACGTTTCTCTCTTTTACGACAGGTCAGTAAAAATAATTCAAAATATAGCTGTGTTTAGTATCTAACGATATTTGAACAAGAGAGAATAAATTAAATTGATCAAGACATTTTCGAAAGACAGAAAGTTAAGGAGTCCAAATATCCAAGCGCGTCTGTACGCGGATGATGTCGAAAGCGGCCGCCCAGTTCCAGGGAACTCCCCGCGGATGGCTCACGTATCGTACATGCTCTTTGGAGTGCGTGCACGCAGCTTATCCAACGTTTTCATTAAAGATCCGCAGCCTTCGCGGAGCGCGTCTGGGTCGACGGGGCCTTCTCAAAGCCGCGTCTAATTTCATCGGACCGCCCTCACGTCCGCTCACGAGCCCGCAAATATGTACATTCTCGTTGAGCAAGCCCGTAATTAAAACGACGAAAATTGCCCGCGGTCGTTGTGGGCCCAGAGAACCTCCGCGGACCGTCGTAAATAACCACAAAACAACGTAGATCATCACGAATCATCTGGAACTACCGCGAATCATCACGAAACAACACGGATAACCGCGAACCTTCACGAACTACAGTGAGTCACGAAGAAACAACATGGATTATCACGAGTCACCTCGAATCACCGTGAACCATTGCGTATTAACGTGAATCAGCGTAAATCTCGACGAATCATTGTGAATAAACGTGAAATGCGATGAAGCACCGAGAATCAACGGCAAACAATGAGAACCATAACGAATCTCTGCGAATCAACATGAGCCACCGCGAATGACTGAGGACCACTGGGAATTAACACGAATCAACGACCACCGCGAAACACCACACCCCGTCGCGAACTTCGTGAGGGGTGCAAACCATCGAGACAGAACCGTCGCAAATTTAAATATGATACACTTCTTTCTATATCCAGACTACACACCATACTAGAGGTTTTCTGATGATTGCCATGAATACCGATTTCCAGGAGCTATTATTAGGTTCGTTCAAGATAACGCCAGAGTGAAGAACAATTTGAGACTTAAACGCAACGTCAGCATAATCTACGAACCACCTTAACGCTGCGGTGTGCGCGAAACCAACTACGCCGGAAACAGCTACAAGCCCAGTCTTATGAAGATGAACCCTGATAGTACGCTACATTCCGTCACCTGTTCCGCGGACCGCGGCAAAATACAGTCAGGAATATCGAGTAACTTATCGGAGATTACAACGCGTTTCTAAGCGTTATTACAAAGGGAAATTTTCACATCATCTATTCAAGTTATGTATTGCTTAAAAACAAAATCATCACGAGATTTATCTTTGGTGGGTATTGCAGAACAGAAACTGACAAGAAGTAAGTAAAGCGTATTCGGTCATATTTGAGAGAAATTTTGTGAACGTCGAAAATCTGATAGTTGATAGCGTGTTTTACATTCTGCTTCGCATTCTAGGTAGCGGACAATTGAACATTGAGGCTCACGACGAGTTGTTAAACTCCGCCCCGTCGCTGGAGCCTGCTGACGACCTTGCGGTGAAGCAACCTTTCCGTTCGCCAACTCTAGGTGGAGGACCGCAGGGGAACCGCAGCAGTATTCACCTTGGCACATGATGGTGACGAGGTGCAGCACGCCGATGGACAGCACCCGGCCGGGCCTGCCGGGGGAGCCGCGGGCACGGCCGCCACCGCCGCCGCCCGCCATGCCTCAGCGCCGGCGGCCGTCGTCGGCGGCGCTCCTTCCACCGCCCCTGCCTCGCCTCCTTTCCCCTCCTCCTCCTCCTCGTCGGCCTCTTCCTGCTCTTGCGACACCTCCACGCCCCCTCTCACTGCACGCACCCACCACTGCCACCACCACCACTCCCACCACTGTCACTGTCCCCCGACACTCCCGGTCCGTCTCCGTCCTCAGTCCGCGCGCTAACTGAATCAACTGCCCGCCCCGCACAACTTCCCGCCGAGTTTAAGTCGGCTTCCGCATGGCCTTGAGCACCTGCGGCAGAAGACAAGCGCCTAGCGGCCGCTGGAGCGCGGCGCTGGGGGCGCGCGGCGGGGACGACGACGGCGGCGGCGTCGTCGACGTCCACGACGGCGACGAGCGCGTCGGACTGCAGCGGCGACGCCGAGCGGCGCGGCGGCGCGGCGGGAGCGAGTGCGGCGCAGACGGCTGCGGAATCGCGACTGGCCGGCCGCGCCGCCGCCGCCGCCGCCGCCGCCGCCGCCACGCCACGCCACGCATGCGCCTCGCGCCCGCTATCAATACGCGGTACCGGCGACCAGGACTGCGGCGGCGGTGGTGGCGGCGGTGACTACGCTGGCGTCTTACCGGGACGCCCCGTCCCCGACACTTGTCGCGCCGTTTGCGGCTCTTTAGCGCGGATTGGCCGGAGTTGGACGGGCTCAAGGTCGAAAGGCGGATAACGACAACGGACTAATGAATCTAAAGGCGATAATCATTCTCAACAAATCCTTGGCTAGCAGGAAATGGACGTAAAGTCTAAAAAATAAGAAGTATGGAATGAACCCTATTTTGTAGATACTGGTCTTGAAGTAATGAGTTCAATGCGATGTACAGAAAGTCGCTCTTTTAAATTATATATTTGTAAAACGCATTGATTATTATCACTGCTATTGCAAAAGGTAGTAAACTTCGGATCCTTTTCCTGTAAAGAAGACGTCCAGTGACTTTGTTTTGCCTTGCCATTACAGAAATTACACAATTACACAGAATTCCTGGTGCAGTGTGTCCTGCCAAGCACAGGCCTCGAGCCCGCTATCAATACGTGGTACCGGCGACCAGGACTGCGGCGGTGGTGGCGGCGGTGACTACGCTGGCGTCTTACCGGGACGCCCCGTCCCCGACACTTGTCGCGCCGTTAGCGGCTCTTTAGCGTGGATTGGCCGGAGGTGGACGGGCTCAAGGCCGAAAGGCGGATCACGCCAACGGCCTAATGAATCTGAAGGCGATAATCATTGTCAACAATCCTTGGCCAGCAGGAAATGGACGTCAAGTCCAAAAAGTAAGAAGTATGGAATGTACCCTATTTTATAGATAGATATTGGTCATATATTTTCTTGAAGTAATGAGTTAAATGCGATGTACAAAAAATCACTGTTGTAAGTTATTTCTTTAAAAAAGTATTGCTCTATATCACTTTTATTGCAAACGATAGTAAAATTCGCATCCTTTTCCTGCAAAGTACCCGCCAAGGGACTTAGGGTCGAATTTATGAAGCTCTGCTGGCAGAGCTCTTAGGGGAGTGCCGTCTGGGGGCGTGCTAGGACGACAAGGGGCGACTGGAATTCGCTGGGGGCCGTTCATAAAAGGCAAAACCGAACACTGGCAGCCTGCTAGGCTTGGCAGGTCCGTGGCAGAGTTTTATAAATACGGCCCCTAATTTGTTTGCCTCATCTCTACAGTATTTACGCAGTTACTCAGCATTCCTGGTGTAGTGTGTTCTATTTTCGACCATTGTGTATGACCGCACTTGGCATTGGCAGTAGCGGTGGTGGTGGGGATGGTGGTAGTGGTTGTGTTGGTGGGGATAAGGCCTCTATCGGTGTCTTATGGTACATGTGATCTGCTCTACTCAACAATTGCTTCAGTAATTTTGTGTGAGTAAAGGCTGAAGCACAATACATCATATTTATGTTTTCAACCCTGATGTAGTATGCAGGGAGTCCCACCAACTATGGGCCATCCCCATAACTTCTAAACATTTCACGATATCAATGTACAGTTTTTACTCAACAATGCGGAATCATGGGGCAAGTAATATGCAGTGGAGTCATTATTTGAAATATTTTTAATTTTGGAGGAATTTAATCATCTTTGATTTTATTAAAGTGGAATCATATACTTTTCTCACAAACAATAGATGGATGTGACAAATAAGTGCAAGTATAAAATCAACCAAACCAGCACGGAAATAGTTCGGGAATATTAACAGTTTAATAAAATGTTAATAACAGTGGAAACTAAAGTTTTAATATTGTATGAATTGAGGCGTGTATCAAAGTTTATAAATCAGATTCGTTATTTCGCAACAAACAATTTAAAAAATAAAATACGATTTTGAAAAACATGAAACAATGATATACTATCTTTATAACTTGTATTATATGCTGTTATAATATCGACTTAACGGCAACAATCTCAGGAATGAAAATCACACTTAACGGCCGTCGTTCATTACGGATTTAACAGCCCTGTTTTCGTTAAGAACCATCCAAACAATAATTTTTAGCTACAGATAATGCGTTAGTACTCTTATTCCAAGAAATGTTATTTGTTTATATGATTTTTATAAGGAGATAGTATTAGGAAAAGTATTGAACGACACACGGCCGACGATATAAATAACTGACCCAGTTGGTTATTTGGTGTTTATCGACCTACTTACGTTGATAACTATTACACATTTTAATCACTTTACGCGTACATCTATCCTTTTTTAATCATTCCAAACAATGTAACGAGTCTGCTCGCAACGAAGTGGAAATTCTCAATCGCAGACAACTCCGATACCCCTGCACTGTTCAAACCGAAAGAAGAGGATGATTTAAAACAACTGATTGTTGGAAGACCCCGAATTCCCTTGTTTACTAATATAGTCGAAGATATTAAAAAGAAAGAGACAAATCAGTCACGTCAGGACTAGGTTTCCGCGCAGACTACTAGTGTTAATAACAGTAATTAATTAGATACTGAAACAACTTTCATTTTTTAAATATATCTGATCCCATTATTTAACGTGCATCAGAAAAATAGTACATAAATATGTAACAATTTATAATTTGTATTTTGTACTATATGTTTTATATATAAAATATTGTATAATATTTTGAAAGAATTATTGTGTAAAAATAGTCGACGTCTGCGGTGAAAACTCAAATTCCATGCATAACTTTATTACGTGAGTTTTCCATGCATAACTATTGCTTCATTACTGCGTTTATTTTATCAGTCGTTCGCCTTTTCGGTTATATCTGTGATGAATGTCTTCGAGTGATGCAAAGATATGAATGATGATGAAGCAGTAACAAAATGAAAGGCACGGAAACGGGAGAACCCTGAGAAAATCTATCGCAAACCCACTTGGTCCAACACACATTCTCCATGTCATTCGCGGACTGCAATTCTGCGACAACCCAAAATATTACGTTTCCAGAAAAAAGTTTTGAGGAATGAAGTAAATAAACGTTTATTTTTGTTTTAAATATTTTGGAATGACATCCATAATAATTACAACATTCCTTGTTATTTTGAAATACAATTACACGTAGAAATTTTTTGACCGTACACTAGACAGCAACACACCTGGGGGCTCTGATCCAGAGTCAGCAGAACGCGAGGCCTTTCGTGATAACACATACTGAGTCGGTACACGTTCTTAGCCTCTTAGAATCTCGCCTGGGAAAAAACAATGATTGTCACGACCAGCTACGTTTGGTTTGCAAACTCCGATGCTGTTTACGGGTTGTTGGGACGTTCAAATTGTTGAATGAAATTATTAAATTCTGGAATATTATACATACGATTACATCCTACATGGAGGAAACGATCAATTTAAAAACTCTCTTAGGTCACCACAAAGTATAATTTCCAATGCATTTAATTCTAAAAAATATTTTGTTCTTACGGCGCGCACTTAGTTTTGGTTTTCCGATCTCATGACAATTTCTCGAGGAGTGGAGGGTGCACAGGGATATGATCCGACTATTGTAATGAAGAATTGATTAATTGATTAATCTTTTCATGTTTCCGGGAGCGTCAAATGCTATGGTCATTAGCCCCGTAAGTGTAGTATTATCGGAGGTGTCTGTTATTGGCCGAAGAATGATGAGATCCGGCGCCCACCTACACATTGGCTTGCGGGGTTTTCCTCGTTCAGGTATCTACCGTGCGAGGCATCGCCCTGGTCTGGACAAGCTGTAAGTTTCCGACTGGTCTCCGTCATGTGTGGTAATACAGTGCGTGATTAAGGGGAGAGGATAGCACAAGAAAGAGGAAGGAAAGATCGCGCGCGGTCCTTGGCCCGTTTGTTAGGTACTGCACCAGCATTTGCCTGCTATTTCTGGGAGAAAACCCGAAAAACTAACGATCAGAGCAGCTGGCTAATAGAATTCTTTTCCTGACAACGGATGAATTCGACCAAGTGTGATAAATCCTACCTCTGTAGGTACTTGAATACTAGGATCTCCCTGTCAAAGGCATTGCAGTGACATCAGTTGCACTGACACACCTAATCCAGTTGAATGTATGAATACTTATCAGTTTATTGACGTTGTATGACCAGAAATAGCTATTGGATGTGTAACTTACACTCATCTGCTTACAGAGATATTCTATTTTTTTGCCTTACCAACTTTATTGATGTCCCACAATGAGTTCGTTTACAGTATGAAGATACATTGAATGTTATTAAGTTTGGTAAACGATTGAAACACTGTCGCTATTGTACATCTGGATTTCATGCTATTTAGATCACGTTTATAAAACATTCAGGAAGTTCATAGTATTCTCATAATCTTCATTGAATCTCATAAAATTCTCATCTCTTTTTACTCGTAGTATTTTGAACGCAATCTTAGCAAGAAATTAATTCAGTGTCTAATTTATAATAAAAATTGAATTCCATCCTGATTTTGGTTAGCGTTAAGGTCACCTCATTGTGGTCGCTTTCCAAAGATGTGCTCTCGAGTTTTAGTCCCGGCGAGGGTAAGAAAAGTATGGATCTTTTTAAAATGTTTCCAAGTTGGAACACAATAGCGTAGCAGTAATTTAGATTGACTTTAAAAGCTGACACATTCCTACGACTTTAGGAATATCTTCTGGGACAAATTTGAGAAGAATAAGATATCAGCAGCGCTTGGAATTGCTGTCTTTACTTATCCAAATCGAAATACATATGAAGTGTCAATTTTGTATTCACTTACAAATAGTGCACACAAGCTGCAATAGTTCTACTGCCGCACTTCTGACTGAGAGGTCCTAAGGTTCGAGCTTAGATGGTGGCAGAGTTTCGATACTAGCTACATAAATATGTCGAATTATACCACCGCCCGGAGAATTGTCGCCTGCCCTCATTGATAGATTTCAGTGGTTTCTTGGGTGAATAACAGACGAATATGCGTGAAGTACTCTAACAATCGGACCACATCCTATGTCGGGAGACCAGATGAGAGCTTAAAATGTGTCTGAGACGGTGGGAATATGGTTGGGACGGTGCCCCGTTGGGGGATGGATAGCTGTAGAGGAAAACCCGTAAGCCATCGTGTTGGTTGGCGCCGGATCTCAGCAGGGGAGGTTGACGCGCCGAAAATCAATAGTCATTTACTCTACAAAAGCGCTACGATTACGTCGTACGGGAACATTAGCTTTGAACTTTGGAGCGTATTAGCAATATTATTAACACTCCCTACTATCACGAGACAGATGAGGGGTGTGTACACTCCCAGTTGCTTCAAAATTTTTCTACGTAATTTTCAAAGCATCAAAAGGAAGTCATATAAATTTAAAGGTGAATTCTTAACCGAAAGGTAGATTATTACGAGTCATTAATGGAAAGCTCATTTTTTATACTCATTCTTGTAAATTAGGAGATATTCCCCAGTTACATTTTCATGTTTTAGTAAATAACGTGTCATAATCCTGTTTATTTAAGGCATCAAGATACAGTAATGAAAAAACTTTCACTTCTTTAAAAACATTTTTATCACCTTAAGAAAAGCAATCCAGAATGTGTTGGGGGATTGGTCGCATTAGTATAGAATTAAATGGAGGAAAAGGGAGAATCCATTACCGATCAAAGAACAGTTCTACAGTTCAGGTGTACAGTTCGAGGCGCTATATATTTGGAGTCAAAACTTTTGCCACAATCAAGATTCGAATCAAAGACCTCTCGGTTTGTGGTGCGTCACAGATTCGCCATCCACACACGGTACTTTCACTTAATAATATTTAAATAAATCAAATAATAAAATAATACGAATAATTAGTTTTGTCGTCTTATTTCCGTTACGCCATACAATTTCCAATTCGACCACCGAATTCAAAATATCGTTACATAGTACCTACGAGTATTGTTAATGGTTCTACGCAATCGAACATGGATTTATTACGGAGACCGTCTATGTAGATAATAATGATAAGTGAGGTAACAAAAAGATAATGAAAAATGAGAAATATTGTGCGTGGCTGAACATTGGTGATACTCCATAAATTCGAATTTTGAGTTAGAACTGCCGTTTTAAAACGTTTTATAATAATAATAATAATAATAATAATAATAATAATAATAATAATAATAGTACTATTATTTCTATTATTATTATTATTATTATTATTATTATTATTATTATTATTATTATTATTATTATTATTATTATTATTATTATAAGGGAACTTCTATGGAGAATTTTAGTAGTTTCAGTTTTGGGATCTTTTGTAGGCCCTGAACGATATAAATAAAAAACTATTAGAAATTTGATGATGCATTAATGAGTAAGGAAACTTCATAGTACATCAAAGAAACAGCAGAATCCACATTTGTTTACGCATTGCACAACGAGTGACTTATTTTTTAATCTTGATGAGCGTACAAGGCAAAACATTATCATGGACGCAACCCATACTCTACATGGACTTGTCTTTCGATAAAATCATTTGAATAGCTGTAATTTCTGGTTGTAACGTTCACATTGCACAGGATTATACATTACGTTGCTTTCTCAAAACAGAATTCAACCACCCGCCCTCTCCCACGAACGTTGCCTATGCAGCTTCATAAAACTGGCGCACGAGCCGCAGCTCCCACCAAAGCGACCAGTATCTCCACCACTTGTCGTTTCCCCACCAAAGCGACCAGTATCTCCGCCACTTGTCGTTTCCACGACCGCCTCGTCCGCATCGCTACCACTTGTGGCAGCCATTAGCGGCCCTTAAAGAGCAGGCGGATCGCTCGCCGGGTATTGGGCGGGCAGGCTCTGGCGGCGGCGGCGGCGGCGGCGGCGGGGAAGACGTTTCGACGTGAATTACGGACGCTCTTTCATCTGGGCTTCAAAGGCGGCGCGGGCGCGGGCGGGCTCAGGCGCGGGGCCCGGGTGCGCGGCCTGGCGGGGCCGTTTTCCGCTGCGATGCTCCACTTTGTGCGGGCGGTTGGGGTGCGGGGGTGAAGATGGTGCGGGTGGCGGCGGCGGCGGCGGTGGAGGGGGGTTGGTGGAAAAAAATTAGGGGGTGGGGAGAATGTAGGGCGGTTGGTAAGCGTGGGTGTAGAGATGGCGCCGGCGGTGGAGGGGTGGTTGGTGAGAAAATTAGGGGGTGGGTTGAATGTGAGGGACAGTTGGGGTGTGGGGATGAAGATTGTGCGTGTGATGGCAGTGGGGGTGGTTCTGGTGGGAGCGGCGGCGGTGGAGAGGAGGTTGGTGGAAAAAATTAGCGGATGAGGAGAGTTTGGGACTATTGGAGTGCGGGGATGAAGATTCTGTAGGTGGCGGTGGCGAGGGGGAGGGATCGGGTGACCCCGGCGGTGGAGGGGAGGTTGGTGAAAAAATTAGGGCGTGTGGCGAGTGTGGGGTAGTTGGGGTGGTGGCAAAGATTGTGCGGGCAGAAGCGGTGATGGTGATTCGGGTGGTGGCGGCGGTGGAGAGGAGGTCGGTGGCAAAATTAGGGTGTGTGGTGAGTGTACGGAGTTTAAAAACGACGGTAGGAATAGCCAGGAATGTCAGGGTGCTGACGAACTGTGGATGACAGTGGTGACGATGATGGCGGTGGCGGTGTGGGAGGGGAGGTGGGAGGAAAAGTAGAGGGAGAGGATGTGGTGTTTCCGACATGGCGGTGGGAGATGTTAGGGTGCTCGTGGGAAGGTGGATAGTTGGGACGGAGGATGTGACTTAGGTAGAGGAGAGAGTAAAGTATGTGTAATGTAAACAAGAACCTATGTAAAGTATGTGTAATGAATACAAGAGCCTATGTAAAGTATGTGTAATGAATACAAGAGCCTATGTAAAGTATGTGTAAAGTAAACAAGAATCTATGTAAAGTATGTGTAATGAATACAAGAGCCTATGTAAAGTATGTGTAATGTATACAAGATCCTATGTAAAGTATGTGTAATGTATACAAGAGCATATGTAAAGTATGTGTAATGTACACAAGAGCCTATCTAAAGTATGTGTAATGTATACAAGATCCAGTAGGATAATGGATCACGGTCAATGGATCAATGGTCAATATACAAGATCCTATGTAAAGTATGTGTAATTTGTACAAGAGCCTATGTAAAGTATGTGTAATGTATGCAAGAGTCTATGTAAAGTATGTGTAATGTATACAAGAGCCTATATAAAGTATGTGCAATGTACACAAGAGCCTACGTAAAGTATATAGTGAACAGAAAAGATGGCAGTGAAAAACAGACAAGATAATTTGAGAGACTCTCAAAGCAGAGTCACAGAGAGCCAGGGAACGGTAGAACCAAAAAACAGATAAGAGCGAGGCAGCGGCGATTACAGCGAGAACGATAAAGAAGACAGAAGTGAACGGCAGCGACGCGAGAGCAGATAGCGCATCGGAGAGTGAAGCGACTGCAACGAGAGCAGCGGCGCAAGGGCAGGCTGGAAGGGAGCGCTGGAGAACGGGAACAAAGGGAGGCCGGGAACTCACGCGGCGCGCCTGTTCTTTTTTATGCGTCGCGTATTAAATCCTAGAACAGCAGACTAAGTGCTTCGCGAGCTGTAATGATACGGACGTGTGCTCGCTGCTCGCCTCCCCCCCCCCGCCCCGTGTCGCCGAAAAAGCGACGGCAAAGAGCCGGGGTGTGTGGCATGCCCAGAGCCTTCCATCAGCGAGATTCACTGCGTGTGTTTGGAAGATAATCTTTTACAGTTAATGATAATGAAAAGGTGTTTTATTATTAGTCTTTTTCTTGGGTGGTGTATACGAATGAAATAGAATCAGGTTGTAAAATAGTTAATGTTTTGATCTTGTACTGGGTTTTCTTCAAGCCTATCTAATTAAATAGATTACTTGGAGTTTTAAAGTATAAAAATAATCATTAACCAATGTACTTTTTGCCACATTGTGTTTGTAGATATTTGACATAAGTTTTGTTAAATTTCTAATACGAGACTACAGTAAACTGTAAAGAGTACTGGTGTAAACTTCTCTGCGAAGTAAAATTAGTTTTCCTATTATTTTGACGTTGGATAAATAAAAATTGAGAAAAGTATAAATTTTCTGAAAATATAAATGAAAATTAATGAGTCAGGTAAATATGTAAATGTCTCTTACTATGTTAAACAAACATTTACAGCATTTCATTGTACTTTATATGAAATAACACTTTATTTATTTAAACAATATTTTGATAATTTCTTCATAATACTTTTTACCACCGCCTTGTTTCAAATGCTTTCATAAATAGGAAACTTAGAAATTTTGATATTAAATGAATTTCAAGCTTGAGATTTTGCAAAGAAAAGGCTAAAAGCAAAATAAATATTTATGTGAGCATCTATTTTAATTCCATAGCTTTTGGGATACGTTCGTTTTATCGTATTTATTTAAACTTATTTGAAAAGTGATAGAAGAGACTTAAATAAATAAATTGAATTTGATTTTTCTGAAACATTAGCAAACATGAAACAAATATGGTGACGTAACGAGAAAATTGTTTTTGAGAGTACAATTAATCAAAGGAACCGGGAGTAAACATCAATAGTAAAGATTAAAAGAATGTCGCTTTTCACATTTTATTTTTTTATTAATTCATACACAACAAATGCAATAACGAAATTGGTACTTTTCCTGAAACTATTTTATTAATCTTTCATACTGAGTGTATATTCCAAAGTAAATATTTTAGTAATGGAGTATTTTGTCGAATTTACGCAGCCATGTATAAGAAATAAAGTTTCTGCGTTAAGAGCGTCAATTTGCAAACGTTTGTAAACTGAGCTACTACTTTTAAAACGGAATTTAATTTCTAGGTTGGGGAGAGGACCCAACATTTGGTAAACAATGTAATTACTATCGTTATATGAATCCGTTAACCAAAGGAACCGTCAACTAGTGTTCTCAAATTTCTTTGAATTTATTGAATATTATTCCACCTCTCTTTTCCCCTTGCCTAAAAAGCCTTACACTCTTTTCAGATTTCTAAGTCATTACCTTCGCTGTTTCCAAACAAAGTGCGATTATTATTATTATTATTATTATTATTATTATTATTATTATTATTATTATTATTATTATTATTATTATTATTATTATTATTATTATTACAATCTCAATTAATGCAACCAATTCATTATAATTTTCTTTATTTGTAAAATAAATGTATTTATTAAACCTCAAAACGGTTAAAACTACGTGGCGTTCCGTGAGAAGAAGTGCATTCTGTGCATGGTTTCTCTCTCTGAGATCTCCGTCCTAAATCACAAACAAATTAAGTTGAATTACGAATGCAAGTGGCAACGAACATTTTGGCAAGAACTGGTATGAAAATATTCGCTTCGGTGTAATAAAAACTATTTGCAAAGGCAAATAAGCAACAAATTTGGCTATATCCCCTAGTGTTGTACATGAAAGAATCGACTTATTTGAAGACATATATTATTTGAATATTTACATTCCCTACTGTGCTCAACAAAACATGCACTGATAGTGAAGCTACATTTATGTTCGTAAGGAAAACAAGGGTCAATCCTAGTCAAGGTCAATCCATTTGCTAAAAGGATAAGGGACAGTGGGCTAAAAACCTGATGGAGATGGACATTGATCTAGAAGCTGAGGAACAATTCTTGTTACAGGTATATTTAGTATTTTAGACTTACGCAGTTCAAGTTTCCAAATAGTAACTAATACATTAAATATTATTCTTAAAACCAATATCATTTTCCTTTTTATGCTCAGTAAAGTCCGTAATTGTATATAAACAGTTACGGTGCTGAAAAATGTTACTTGGCACTTACTTACTCTTTTGTATCGATTTTAATCCTTTAATGCCATCTAGCAGTCTGTTGTAAAATAATGTAAATGTATTGTGTGAATTTCTATAGTGATATGTTGATACTGTCGCCAGATAAATATTATTACTACGAGTATTATAGTTATAGAGATCTGTAATCTTTGAAAACGTGTTCTCACCTTTGAGTAAGTCATTTTTAACACAAAAAAACACGGTTTCGTAAAAAGCTGGTTTTAGCAAAAGGGGCAGTAACGAGATGGAACATGGGATTTGCTGAACCAGAGGAACTGCGCATATCATACAAGCCCATTATTGGCGCCGGGCGCATCCAGAGCGTGCAGGCCGCTTGCCGCTTGACGGGATGCGATCTTGCCACCCCATTGGAGCGTGGGACGCGTCGCTCGCGGCAATTGTTAACGCTTGACAGACACGACCACCCACCATGTGACAAATGCGGCTCTCGGGGCGGAAAAGTGGAGCAGAATGCGACGCAAATTTCCTCAATTTGCTTTCTTGGTGGAAGAATTAACCTCATGGAATAAGCGGGTTTCTAGAGGAGAGAGGGATGCCCTAAGGAAAGGTGAAATGAACCTAAGGAGAGGAGGAATCGTCTGATAAAGAGGGAAAGTAACAGTTTGAAGTTTCACACGTTTGTGACGGGTAGCCGCAACTGCTGACTCCAGGCAACACTAATGTTCACTGTAAAACAAATGATTTCTTGACTTCGATAAACGGAAACTTCCTGAATTTTATATTATTATTTAGTGATTCTTGACCCTTTGTAATTATATGTCTAATGGTTCTTGAGTTTGGGGCAAAAGAAAGAAAACAGACACTTTACATTGCCGACGTTTCGGCCATATATTCGGCCTTCATCAGGGCTACAGAACAGATAACATTTATTTACATAAGGGCAGTGCACCATTACGGATGCACAACACGTGCAAAATGCCTATCACGGTTGAACCCTATATAATTTATGTGAGATGGAACTACATAGATAATAGGGATAAGTAGAATGCACGATGTACATTATGCATAACCTTACAGGTAACAATCAAATAAATAGTATTTTTAATAAACTAACTAATTATAGCTCAAATGAAAAGGTGCACTGTACATATTTATGTAAATAAATGTTGTTTTCTGTTCTGTAGCCCTGATGAAGACCAAATATATGGCCGAAACATCGGCAATGTAAAGTGTCTGTTTTCTTTCTTATGACTCAAACTCAAGTAAAATTTATTATTATTATTATTATTATTATTATTATTATTATTATTATTATTATTATTATTATTATTATTATTATTATTATTATTATTATTATTATTATCCATTTTACTTTTAGAGTTTGTTAATTAATCCTAGGTTTGAAAGGCGTCGTCTGACAGACGATGCAACTAGTGCCGAAAGCTTTCGACAGCCCTTTCCTCTCATTACGAGCTTCTGAAGCCCTATGTACCTTCATTGTGTGACTAGCCAGTGAAATACACCTAACCTATTGTGTGTGCCTATTTCCGGTGTACGCCAACACGCGTTATCCAGTAGCCCACGCCTTTGTAATAACGTCAGTTTTTTTGGCGTTATGTTGTCTAATTTTGTGAATAACGAATACGAAAATGAATAACGAATACCTTGTCTTCTGGCATTTAAGTGTTGTTCTGGACATTTAGCAATCATAATGCGACGACGGCGATCATAACAGAGGTTGCATGGCAAGGTACTTCTGCGGACGCTTCTCAAAAGCCATGTGTGGACAGCACCAAGTAAGTGTGTGCTGTAAGAGTCAAGTTATTTGGGTGTATCTATAAAACCCTTTAAATGTATTTTGTAACTCCATTTCATGCAAGTTCAATCTACTAAATTTAGTGTTTCATTGTAAAAATAAGTTCATCTTAATTTTTTGCAAGGTAGTCTGTCAGACTAAGCGTTTGTAATAACGCTTGGTACAGATCGCCTTTGAAACGTAGGGTTAACGTATGTGCTACATTTTTTAGGTATTTTACGAAAGTCAAGAATTCTGACAATACTTATGAAGTAAAAGAAAGTTTGAAATATTGGAACTACAATTGCCTGAATGAATGCATCAAGACAGTAAAGGCACTTGGTTTTGAATAGTATCTCTGCAAACTATTTGGAATATTCGGTTTAGGGAATGGATCTTACAAAAGATAGAAGCACTACGAATCTTAATTACGTCTCAGAGAGGTTGGTCGAGTTTTAGAGTGTTGTCTTGTGAAATAACTCCACTAATAGGAGTTGAAAATCTTATACCAACGTAAACTCGCACACATGATCCCTCAAATTCTCTACCTGCAAACTAATAAATATATCCCGAAAAGATTATTAAAATTTTTTTTCTAGATCAGGGCATCAACTAATGTCACTGCAGTGCTTCTGACCAGGAGGTGCGAGGCTTTTCGACACTAGCTATATAGCTAGACTGAGTTCACCCCCATGATTTGCTCCCCCGTACGTCACATACAGTTTTTGACTAAATAAATAAATAAACCTGTTGTCTGGTAGAGAATTCGAGCGGCTGACTGCTCTGATTGTTTTTTTTTTCCATATTTTCTCCGATCAACATCAGGCGAATGCTGGAGCAGTACCCTATCAAATGGGCCACGGTCAGCACGCGAACATTCCTTCCTGTTCATTTTCCTATCCTCACTCTTACCCTTACAGGAACTACACATGTCGGGAGACCAGTCTGGAGCTTAGAGCTTGTCGTGGCTGGGGTGGTGCCTCGCTGGTGGGAGATACCTGGTTGGGGAAACCTCTCATGCCGACGTGCAGGTCTAATCATCATGTGGGGGAAGATCACCGTCGCCTCCAGAGATAAAAGCATGCAATACACTTACGGAACTAATGACCAAAACAGTTGAATCATGAAATAATGAAACAATGAATCATATTGTGCTCTATCAAACTTTATCCACAATTTAAAATAATTTCTTGTATGGGTACACTTCAGAATTGTATTATATGAGAGCTTGTGAATAGAGTGGATCAAATATCCCTTACGTATAAAATAACATATTTGATAAATATGAAATAATGTACATTCAACTAACTGATGCATATAAAGAAACTCATGTAAAGATTACTAGATTGTTTATTTATTTTATTTGCGATTACGCTTCTTGGAATAACACACTTAAACCGTTTTAAACAAATACGTGTAAACATAAATTTAAGAATATGTAAGAAATATTTTCAAAAATGTAAACATTTTGAATAAGTCGTTATCTGCGCAAATTAGAAAATTGATCATCCGCAAATACATAAACAACAAAAAAGGAGCAGATATTCGACACTGAGAAACACACCTTGTGATAAAGTACGTTTCTTCGCCTCATACCAGTCGTAAACAGAAGTGTAAACTAGCATGTGTTATACCTCGCTCCCTTGTTACGTTGCGTTACGTTTCCTTTGCGATATGTCAAGTGCATCGTAATCCGGGTTTTACTGCAACGACGAGTTGTGGCAAGCGCCGACCCGTTGTTGTTCTCTCAAGATGACGTCAAGCTCTCGTAAGGGCGCAGTCTGTGGGGTGGTTACGTCTTTACCGCTCGGTGCGCTGAAAATTGCTTGCAGGCGAAGAGCGGATCTGAGACACCCGATGGTAATAACTCCGCCGACATCTGGAATTTCCTCGGTTCATGTGTGCGCTCACCTCAACAATCTTCGTGAAGTAGAACAGGGGTGGAGCGATTGCGCTCTTCAATGTTTTGGATGAGTTTAGGTTTCTAGTAGGGAATACAGGACAGTGTCACGCAGCCTTAGGAGTAAAAAAAGATTTCTGGTAGGTAATACAGGGCAGTGTCACGCAGCCTTAGGAGTAAAAAAAAAGATTTCTGGTAGGGAATATAGGGCAGTGTCACGCAGCCTTAGGAGTAAAAAAAGATTTCTGGTAGGGAATATAGGACAGTGTCACACAGCCTTAGGAGTAAAAAAGATTTCTGGTAGAGAACATAGGACAGTGCCACACAGCCTTACGAGTAAAAAAAGATTTCTGGTAGGGAATATAGGGCAGTGTCACGCAGCCTTAGGAGTAAAAAAAGATTTCTGGTAGGGAATATAGGGCAGTGTCACGCAGCCTTAGGAGTAAAAAAATATTTCTGGTAGGGAATATAGGGCAGTGTCACAGCCTTAGGAGTAAGAAAGATTTCTGGTAGAGAATATAGGACAGTGTCACACAGCCTTAGGAGTAAAAAAGATTTCTGGAAGAGAACATAGGACAGTGTCACACAGCCTTACGAGTAAAAAAAGATTTCTGGTAGGGAATATAGGGCAGTGTCGCACATCCTTAGGAGTAAAAAAAGAAAAAGATTTCTGGTAGGGAATATAAGACAGTGTCCCACAGCCTTAGGAGTAAAAAGAGATTTCTGGTAGGGAATATAGAACAGTGTCACACAGCCTTAGGAGTAAAAAAGGATTTCTGGTAGGGAATATAGGACAGTATCACACAGCCTTAGAAGTAAAAAAAGATTTCTGGTAGGGAATATAGGGCAGTGTCACACATCCTTAGGAGTAAAAAAAGAAAAAGATTTCTGGTAGGGAATATAAGACAGTGTCCCACAGCCTTAGGAGTAAAAAGAGATTTCTGGTAGGGAATATAGGACAGTGTCACGCAGCCTTAGGAGTAAAAAAATATTTCTGGTAGGTAATACAGGGCAGTGTCACGCAGCCTTAGGAGTAAAAAAAATATTTCTGGTAGGGAATATAGGGCAGTGTCACGCAGCCTTAGGAGTAAAAAATGATTTCTGGTAGGGAATATAGGACAGTGTCACACAGCCTTAGGAGTAAAAAAGATTTCTGGTAGAGAACATAGGACAGTGCCACACAGCCTTACGAGTAAAAAAAGATTTCTGGTAGGGAATATAGGGCAGTGTCACACAGCCTTAGGAGTAAAGAAAGATTTCTGGTAGGGAATACAGGGCAGTGTCACGCAGCCTTAGGAGTAAAAAAATATTTCTGGTAGGGAATATAGGGCAGTGTCACAGCCTTAGGAGTAAGAAAGATTTCTGGTAGAGAATATAGGACAGTGTCACACAGCCTTAGGAGTAAAAAAGATTTCTGGAAGAGAACATAGGACAGTGTCACACAGCCTTACGAGTAAAAAAAGATTTCTGGTAGGGAATATAGGGCAGTGTCACACAGTCTTAGGAGTAAAAAAAGATTTCTGGTAGGGGATACACGACAGTGTCACACAGCCTTAGGAGTAAAAAAAGATTTCTGGTAGGGAATATAGGACAGTGTCACACATCCTTAGGAGTAAAAAAAGAAAAAGATTTCTGGTAGGGAATATAAGACAGTGTCCCACAGCCTTAGGAGTAAAAAGAGATTTCTGGTAGGGAATATAGGACAGTGTCTCACAGCCTTAGGAGTAAAAAAAGATTTCTGGTAGGGAATATAGGACAGTGTCGCACATCCTTAGGAGTAAAAAAAGAAAAAGATTTCTGGTACGGAATATAAGACAGTGTCCCACAGCCTTAGGAGTAAAAAGAGATTTCTGGTAGGGAATATAGGACAGTGTCACACAGCCTTAGGAGTAAAAAAAGATTTCTGGTAGGGAATATAGGACAGTGTCGCACAGCCTTATGAGTAAAAAAAGATTTCTGGTAGGGAATATAAGACAGTGTCACACAGCCTTAGGGGTAAAAACATATGTGTTCACATGTTCACAATACTCCTGTGACTGCCGAATATCATTGTCTCAGTAGGTCAGTATGATAATGCAAGTGAAACATTTCCGGATTGTAACATACCGGAGGTTTTTGTTGTCTTCATCAGCGTTTCTTTTATTGCTTAGTAGTTGGTAATTACTTAGTTATTTGTTATTAGTAGTTTGTAATTGCTTTGTGATTGTCATCGGATATTCAGTGCAAAAGCGAAGAAGGATAGTCGTAGTAGTCGACCAGATGACATAGTCGAGTTGTCTTTGCAGTCGACTAGTACAAGTAAATCAGTAACAAAAAATCTTGATTTTTACGCGACAGTGTCGCTGCAGTACTTGTTATTGTAAGCAAGTACCAAGTACTTTTTTTACTAAAGAATTTTTAAAGTTGTCCTTTTATTAATAGTTGTTGTAAACGGAATTTTCATTTTAAATTGAATCACTGAATGCAACCCAGCTAGAGTTCCAGAGTAAAGTGGATATTCTTCTGTAAGTATAGTATAATTTTTGGTTACCTTAATTACATGTTCAGTTACTCGTATTTACTCTTACAGAAGTTTCTCATCCATGGGAGAGAATTCTGTAATTAAGTTCACGTAAACATGTTGCTTCATATCCTATCATTTAACACACTTTATGATGACATTATAATTCCGAGAGATGTTTTTATTAAATTAAATTTATCCAAAAATGTGCATTTCATTTCCCTTTACTCACATTTCATTTCATGGTCCCTTCAAATCATTGACGATGTCTATTATCGTTTATCTGCCATCATCAACGCGAAGGTACGCGAGCGAGTTTAAAGTCACGATTGGCAAAACCAAAGGCATTTCTTCAACTTTTCATCTCTTCACAACACAGGTTTTATTAATTTTCTCTTCACATTTCATTATCTTACCGTTACGTTGCTATTCCCTTTGCGCAACTATCATGAAGAGGAATTGAGTACAAGAGGCGAACACTTAAAGAGAATTACAATATAAAGATAATACTACATAATCCTTAGGTTTTGATGATTTAATGTCTAAGTTGTTAGTAGATGTTTTTTGTAACGTTTAAACATTTAAACACTTGAACACATAAAATATAATGGTCAAAGAAAGAACTTGATAAAGAAAAAATAAATCCTTAGGTGCTGAGGATTTAATATATAGGATGTTAGTAGTTATTTATTGTTATGTTTGAACATTTAAACACTTAAACTCTTAAAGCTTCGCAGGTGGTCGAATACAGCGCAGGTGTCAGAATCCAAAGAGAGCGAACGCCCGACGGTATATTTTTAAAAACAACAGCGTGTTGGCGACTTTGTGCAAATAAAATTTGAGCGAACAACGTTCCATTCAACCCGTGTTCGTTCGGCCGTCCGGTGTAGTGCGATGCCAATGGTAATGGTGAGAACAGTGCGTGAAGTTAAAGCGTACCGATGAGGAAGCGTAGGAACAGAGCCGGGGAGGTCGATGGCAGTGTGGGAGTGTGAGAATGTGTTGGCAATCATACCGCGAGTGGCGGTAGAACCGGATGTCCAAAAGGCAGCGTTTGTTGTGGAATCGTTGGTCTGGCGATCTTTCTCATAAAACAAGGGGGCAAACGCGAAAATATCGGCTGCAAACAGATACACCGGGGCCAAACGGCCTTGTAACGACGATCGAAATCCGACCGCCCGGCCGAACGGGAGAAAGGGGGCGTGAGGTTGGTGGGGCACTTTTCCGACGCGCTAATGGCTTCAACTGTGGCTCTAATAGTCATGCGTTGAGCGTGCGAGAGTGTTCAATATCGAGCACGCGGTAATCGACAGTTGGAAAACCTGGCATCAGAGTGGAGAGTAGCATTATTTAGTCTATCAATGGAGTTGAGCATATCTTCGATTACCAGCAGATAAATCCGTATATTCACAGATAACGTCGGGGTTTCTGATATGAATAGTACGTGCAATGATAATATTTAATTTCAAAATTCAGAATTTAAAAAAAATGTGAATATACATATATGTGAGCGAAATCGACAAAAAAAAAACAACAGAAAACGGAAAATTATTCCTCTTCAGAGCATGCTCAGGTAATTACAATCAGTCCCTCATCAAACAGATTTTAGCTCAACTAGCTGGCCCTGTGCAAATATTCCGCACTTAGAAAATCTTATTTTAAAATGTGAAAATATATTTATACTGGATCACATCTTCGAACATTCAGCCCCTGAACTATATTATAAATAGAGAGCGGATCGATAGGAACTATAAAAATGAAAGTAGGCAGGCAAATGGAAAAGGCGCTAAAACTTCTCAAAAATAGGCACGTAAATAGGCATTTAAACTCAGAAAAGGCGCTTTTTTGTAAGCAAAAACTAATAACTGTTGAAATTTTTACTAATTTTACATTTTACTATGGTAACAAATTACTAAGAAGTGATGGAACCAAATGAGATAAGTCAACCAACGAAAATAACACTAGTAAACAATGATTCTGTTACATAAACAATTTATGGTGTTTCTTATGAATTTTCATCTGCTAATTCCAAAAACAAAGTCAGAAATTTTCAATCGCCCACAATTTTTTTTTTGTAATTTTGAAAATATATTTTTCCTGCTTATTAACATTTGTTCTATATAAGAAGCTTATTAGAAGGAGTATTATACATTTCAGTTTTATTTCACTGTGTCAAGAATTTACTTACATTGTTGATTGATTTTTTCGTGTTTCCGGGCGTGTCAACTACTTCGGTCATTAGTCCCGTTAGTGTAGTGCATGTTATTTTTCTCGGGAGATGGCAGTGATCTTCCCCCGCTGGATGGCGAGATCCGGCGCCGACCTACCGTCGGCTAGTGGGGTTTCCCCCTAACCAGGACTCTCCCACCAATGGGGCACCGCCCCAGTCGGGACAAGCTCTAAGCTCCCGACCGGTCTCCCGGAATGTGTGGTAGTGTAGTGCATGTTAGTGTAAGTGTGTGTGTAAGGGGAGAGGATAGGACAAGGAAGAGGAAGGACAGATCGCGCGCGGTCCGTGGCCCGTTTGATAGGGTACTGCTCCGGCATTCGCCTTGTGTTGATTGGAGAAACCACGGAAAACTACCGATCAGAGCAGCCGGCAGCTAGAATTCTCCTCCAGACAGCAGCTGAATTCGACCTAGCTGAAAAGCTAGTGTCGAAAATCCTGCCGCCGTCAGGACTCGAACCTATGACCTCCCGGTTAGAGGCGCTGCAGTGATATCAGTTGATGCACTGAGCTACCGCTACCGGTCTTACATTGTTTGGAGTAACAACTTATATTGTAAGTTGTAACAACTTCAACATCGATAAAGTTACGCGAGCGAGTTTAAAGTTAGGGTTGGCAAAACCATACATTCAAATGGAAAGTATGTCCTCGAAAAGCAAAAATAAGGTAAAATTAGACATTTATCTCACAATAGGCATTCAATTCCAAAATCGGCAAAAATAGGCACCATAAAAATTCATTATGTGAATGCACTGATAGTGACACGAATTAATATATCGACAGCCTAGGATTCTGAGAAAAAATAAAAAAGGCAAGAAGGGCGAAATCCGTTCTCTAATTATAAAGCATTATACATCAGTACTAACTTGCCTATTGTTACAACGATTTACGTTTCCCGATATGCATGCCACGCCGCTTTCCGAAATGCTTAACCGCAGGAACAACTGCATTTCCTCTGCAGATTCCCTCCGCATATGGATTACATGTTCCTCCCACACGTTTCTCCTTATTTTTCCTTATAATTCCGCAGCCTTATTCTTATACATATGTCAAGGGAAGCACGGATCCTTAAGCTCCCTAAATACGGTGATTGAAATTCGTCAAGATTGAGAAGTTTTGTATCCTAGTTGCGTTTAAAATGTCAAAAAATTAGAATATACACAAAAAAGTCGATAAAAATACGTTCTATCAAGCATTTGCAGATTAACCAGAATAAAATATGAATTCTTTATCAATCAACATAAACATACTGTACAGGAATGTATGTGTAGACTACAGAGAATACCTGAAACCACAATTCAGAATTTTCGTCGCATCAATATTATTTGATAATATAGAAACGCATCTATATTAGGGTGTGTGGCGTTGATAATGTAATAGTGGGTCGTTTCTGTTGTAAAACCGCATGTTTAATAATGCACCGTGTGTTAAATCACTGTAAAAAGAGCCGAGATCATTCGTTTTTCACACTTTAAATGCAACGAGGGGCACATCAAAATATTCCAACCTTGCACAACGACCACCCCAGCCCTGAAGTGCTTCCACTCGGGGGGCGGGGCAGAGGGTCCTCCGACGGGAGTCAACCGCGCGCGTCCTCGTTCACCCCGCGACGCGACGCGTCACGTCCGACGCGTTATCAGCCCGTCCCTCCACGCGTGCCTCAGCCACACCGCCCCAGCAACTCTGCCCTCCTGGGCGCACTCACCCCTGTAGCCTCCGCTACCCTCGCCGCCCCACTGATTTGCGCCCCCGGCCATCCCCGGTAGCCGCCGCCACTCCCACCCCCCCTCTACCTAACCCGTCCCAACACCTCTTCCCTCCACTGCCCTGAGCCCACTCACCAGCCCATAACCCCTGTAGCCTCCGCTACCCTCGCCGCCCCCGTGATTTGCGCCCCCGCCCATCCCCGGTAGCCGCCGCCACTCTCATCCCCCCACTAGCTACACCGTCCCAACACCTCTTCCCTCCACCGCCCTGAGCCCACTCACCAGCCCAAAACCCCTGTAGCCTCCGCTACCCTCGCCGCCCCAGTGATTTGCGCCCCCGGCCATCCCCGGTAGCCGCCGCCACTCCCATCCCCCCACTAGCTACACCGTCCCAACACCTCTTCCCTCCACTGCCCTGAGCCCACTCACCAGCCCAAAACTCCTGTAGCCTCCGCTACCCTCGCCGCCCCAGTGATTTGCGACCCCGGCCATCCCCGGTAGCCGCCGCCACTCCCATCCCTCCACTAGCTACACTATGCCAACGCCTCTTCCCTCCGCCGCCCTGGGTCTACCCACCACCCCGCGACCACTGTAGCATCCGCTACCCGTGCCGCCCCCCGCCATCCCCGGTAGCTACCGCCACTTCCCACCCCCGCAGCGCCCGCCGTTCCACCCCCGCGTACCCAGCCCCTGCGTCTCTATCTAACGCCGCCCTCGGCCAGTTCGCCACCTCACAGCCTCTGTCTCGCCCCGCCCTCGACTCGCCCGCTGTCCAATGCCCACGCCTCCCTCGCCACACTCGCCGCCCCATACTCTCACGCCACGCCCTCAAAGCCTCTACTCCCTACCTCTTCCTAGGGGCTCATACCAACCCACACCGCGGTGCGACTCTCTCCACTCCCTTCCTCTCACCCGCAGCCAACGCCTCTCTGCTCCGCCATGCGCCGCCCTGACTACGTCTCTGCCCCTCCCTCCACTCCGACCCACGTGCACCACCCGTCATCCCCATTCCGCTTACCGCCCCCGGTGTCCACACCAGTGCACTCCGCTCCGCGCTGTCCCCACCTCCTCCACTCTCTTACCCCTCTGCCGACCACACCACTTCACGTCACGTCACGCCACGCCAACCCCGCCAACTACACTCCCTTCCCTTCTTTTACCAAAAACACCACTCCATACTACATCAACTCCTCTCCCTTTCCTTCCCCTGCCGACCACATCACTCCACTCCACGCTACGCCACACTACGCTAACCCCGCCAACTCCTCCTAGCGAACACCATTGCATACCACGCCAACCCCGACAACACCACTCCAGTTCCTTCTCCTACCGAACACACCACGCCATACCACGCCAACCCCACCAACTTCACACCCTTTCCTACTCCAGCCACCCAAAGGACTCCACGTCACGCCACGCTAACCCCGCCAACTCCTTCTCCTAGCGAACACCATTGCATACCACGCCAACCCCGACAACACCACTCCAGTTCCTTCTCCTACCGAACACACCCCGCCATACCACGCCAACCCCACCAACTTCACACCCTTTCCTACTCCAGCCAACCAAAGGACTCCACGTCACGCCACGCTAACCCCGCCAACTCCTTCTCCTAGCGAACACTTCATTCTATACCACGCCAACCACCAACTCCTCTCCCTTTCCTTCTTCTGCCAACTACACCGCTCCACTCTACGCCACGCCACGCCCCGTCAACTCCAATCACCTTCCTTCTCCTACCGAACACACCATTCCATACCACGCCAACCCCGCCAACTCCTCTCCCTTTCTTTCAGCTGCCAACCACACCACTCCACTTCACGTCACGCCATGCAACGCCACGCTAACCCCGCCAACTTCAATCTCTTTTCTTCTCCTACCGAACACACCATTCTATACCACGCCAACCCCGCCAACTCCTCTCCCTTTCCTTCTGCTGTCAACCACACCACTCCACTCCACGCTAACCCCGCCAACTCCACTCCCTTCCCTTCCCACACGACTCCGCGTCACGCCAACCCTGCCAACTCTACACCCTTTCCTTCTCCTGTCGACATCATCCCACGTCGTACTTTTGCCGTCGACCCTACTTCACAGCCCACTCTGGATGTCCATGCCACTCCACTCCTCCGCCGAGGCCCCGCCCTCCCCATTCTCCCACGCACCGTCCCCGCCCTTGCCGCTTCCCCTCCCACCCCACGCCGCGCAGCGCCGCTTCGCAGCCTCCCGCGGGGCGGAGGCGACCGTGTCCGCAATCAGCCTCTGATTACACCTGAGATGGGCGGGATCGATAGCAGCGACGCGACAGTCGGTCCACGCCGGGCGTGGGAGGGGGAGGGGGAGGGGCAGGCAGGAAGCGGTGCTGCGCCGCGGAGCGAGAGGAGGGGAGGGGAGGCGAGCAGGACGCTGTTGTGGATGTCTGCCCCAAAGGGTCAGAAGGGGCGCAGCTGAATTCTAGCTTCGAGGCAACCGGCGAGTTCAAGGCCGAAGTTCATAAAATTAACCCTTAAGTGGGAGCGTTTCATTTTGCGACGGGTGTAGTCACAAGGTAGCTGGCTCGAGTATGGCGTGGGGTACTAATATTTACATCACGGTTATATCAAAACCAACATAATTTGAAATTTATATTAACTGTAGCATTTCAGAATCGAATTTGAATGATAAAAATATTCAAATAAATTTACGCAACTTTGACAAACGTCTACAAGTATTATAACCATTATTCACAAAAGCGGTCCCTTTCCAACTAGCTTTGTGGAGTTTTTAAATGAATTCTCTGTCTGACATTTTCAGTGGTTTTCATTTGGACTTTGTAAATGAACTCTGAATTTTTAAACTCTGAATTTTGTAAACTTTAAGTGTACTTTTTAAGCAAACAATATGCCTCGTGTTTTATTTAAATTGACTCGAAAACAGCATGTGTTCACTGGTATCTGAGGTTGTGCCTCATGGTGCAAGACCATAATTTTCCTCTAAATACTTTTCTGCATTAAATATTCTTTCAAAGTCGGAAAATTTGGAGAATATCATTCAGGTAAAGGGAATGGTCGATACTCAGATACCTATTTATATAATACCATATTATGCAAACATGATCAAATAAAATAGAAGTAACTAGTTGTGTAAAATGTGTTTCAATGTTCAAAGGTACAACAATGAAGATTAATCTCAATTACATTGGAATTAATCTTCATTGTAATTTATCCTTTTTCCTATCATACTGATAACTAGGAATAGAAATGGGTTTCTGGAACAGTGAGTGAAGGAAGAAATGGAATATACGTAACGATAATGGTGGAACACTTAAAACAGTCCTCTTGGGTTGAAAAGACTTCTGCATGAGAGAAAGAGAGGGAAGAAACTTTGAGGTCCCAAAACAGCTCTCCAAGCTAAAGGAACTTCCAAGCACTCCATTGTAGAAGCTATCTCATTGTATTTGCTTTTTTTAAACTGATCTTGAAATGATCATAGTAAGCAGAATACCTCTCTCACTCTCCTAAGCTAGTTAATGATAAAAGTTCTTTCCTATAAATTTTCAATATGTATAAAACTATGATAGTATTTTGCTTAAATGTATCAGACATAGAGAAACAATTATAAAACAATCACTTTCAAAACTGAGTAAAGTAGAATATTTCTGTTCACTTGCCTCAGGAGAAACACGTCTGTACACGTATTTATGAAGAATGGAAGTAAATTTCATGAAATATTTCGTTGAATATTATGCTCAATCCAGAGATCTGAATGATTGGAGATTTTACTTTATCTTTGATTGCTCAGATTGATTATCATCCTTTCATAATACAAGTTCAACGCATAAACAATACTCCCTGGAGAATTCCTGAATATAGAAAAGGACGTCAACTTCTTAACGAATTCTGTAGAGAAACCTTCCCCTTTAACTCACCTTTTAGGTGAACTCTGCCCCAAGCCAGCACCAAAGTTAGTTTCTTGGTAGGCGTTTACGAATTTCCCTTTAGCGAACAAATGAAGCCATCAGTCGTGCAGGGAGAAAAGCTATGCTGCCCTCGTAATTCAAGAAACAGAAGGGAAGGAACGGAAGGCGTGCTGAGAGGAAAAGCTTCATGATACTTGTTTTGGTTGTTGACTCACAAAAGGAAAGCCAAAAGCATTAGAGCAAGCTTTGCATTCGTTTCATATTAGATGTACTTTTAAACAAAGTATCATTCTTTTATCGCAACTTATCCAAACATGTTAGAGGTCAATAGTTTGCTTCAATTATTGCTCTTTTTTATCTTTCAAGTGTAATAATTTAAGGTATTTTTATAATGTATATTTATAAGTAATAATTTAAGAAGTAGTTATATTTTTAGAGGAGTAATTGATTACACTCTAGCAAGAAATCACTTGAACTTAAAATTTACGTTTAACTTACTAAAATTCTCTGTAATTCAATGAATTCAATGATGAGACAAGGCACGGCACTGCAATAATATTTAAGTATCTGATGTCACAAGCCACATAAATTAAAAACATAAAAAGCATTCCTTTTTAGTTCGCCGTCCATCAGCGCTGCTGCCAAGTACTCAAAAGCAGATGCCAGATGTGTTGCGAGCTCTTTTACCAACACTTCTACGGAATTTCCCCAAATAATCTCCACAATGAAACAAAATTCCCCAGCTTTGAAACAAAAAAAAATTCTCCAAATTATGAACCAACGATATGAGCTATCTTTGACTATTCCATTGGCTCTCCCGTTAAATTCAAATCAACCAATCATTCTCCTTTGAGCTGCTCGAAGCCCTACACTATATTCATTTTTTTCATATTTTTCTTTTCCTAGGCCTGTCGTTTAATTTTCTTATTTTGATACATAAAAGTGAGAGAGTATAACATCTATTGTTTATCTTTTATTCATAATAATTGAAAGAATGATATTTTTATCTCTGATGAAAATAATTTCCCTCAAAAATCCCCCAAAATTACCCGTCCATTTATGTTCCCGATTCTTTCCGCACAACGAAAGAAAATCCCCATTTTGGCGATAAAATTTCCCAATCTGTCAACCTTGCTCAAAAGTCTCTTGTATAGTCGTCATGCAATTTTTTAACAATTCTCAGCGTGCGTCCACCTCTTACCTAGCATCTATTAACAGGACTTGCAACAAATTGATACCGATATTTGTGCCATTGTTCTCTCTCAACCGGCTGGCACTCGAGAATGCGTAGCATCCTTATTTTGCACAACAATGATCGTTTCAAAATACAGTTTAATAAAATAGTTTTATTTGCGATGTGAGTTATGCCACAATATTTACACGTATATAATCAATGTATTTTACGTTTTTATGTAATTCATGTTTTTTTATATAATTTTTACTTATCAAAATGAAGCTCTAAACCTTCAAAACTACTTCCATGTTAATACTTTTGCGATTAGTGAGTTTTTAATAAAGATAAATTTTATCCATAGTACTGCAGTTTATTTGGCGGTGCATATTCTGGTAGGAGGTACATAAAAAAGATCAATGTTAAGGCTTGAAATGAAACATTAAAGAAATTTAAATTTTTTGGATTGTTCATACCACTTTGACGGAGGTTCTTTTGGGTTAGAGCCACTACCCACTTCAACACCTTTACACATATAGTTTTTATCTAACTGATTCACTTAAGGGCGGAAACATATTTACGTGCATTGTAGATAGATATTAATTATTACAACGTACGTCGTAGGAATCATATTTATCATGTGGTGGTATCAACAGCTCACTACAAGGAATAAACATATACTAGTACATGCATGTCACTTTACAACTCATTGCCAGATGACATTAAACAATTGAAATCAGTTCATTTCAGAGTCAGCGTTGCCGACTCTGCAGTGGCTCCGACCGAGAGATCCTAAGGTTCGAGCCCCGGCAGTGAATTTTCGATAAATAGCTAGGTCGAGTTCATCTGCTGTCTGAAGAAGAATCCTAGCGACCTTCAGCTCTGATCGGTAGTTTTATGTTAGCTTCTCTGATCGATACTAAGCAAATGCCGGAGCAGTGCCCTAACATACGGGCTAAGGGACCGCGCATGGTATTCCCTACAGTTTTTTGTTCTGTCCTTTCCCCTCACACACGTACCCTTACATGCACTACACTACCACACATGTCGGGAGCTTAGAGCTTGTCGTTGCTATGTGGAGGGGGAAATCCCCCGCTAGCCGACGTATAGGTCGGCGCCGGATCTGACCCTCGAGCAGGAGGAAACATTGCCACCTCCGGAGATAAAAATGTACACTAAACTAACGAGACTAATGACCATAGCAGTTGACGGGCCCGGGAGCATCAATAAACAAAATCGTGTTTAAAGCTTTCACGTGCACTCATTTTATTCTACATACTGTGCAATTATCGTCTGAATTTTTGAAATTTGCAAAAGTTAAAAATAACGCGGCATAATAATACGTACTGTTGTAGCACACCAGTTCTAGATTGACAAAAAAATGATAAGAGCCCTTATTTTTTCTCTTGTTTGGTTCTGCCTTTGAGAAGCGGTTAACAACATTCCATTTTTTTGGTAAATATATTTTCACGCTAATTGCCCTGGTGAACACAGACTGTTGTTTCGAGGGGATACTATTAAAAATTAATCCAATTGATGCGATATTTGTAGTTGAAATTTCATATAATATAGTGGTCATTAAATACAGTGGTTGGAAGTTAATATTTTATATTATGATATGTTGGAAATTAATAGCACTGGATAATTTATGGAGATCTGAGTTTATCTTTCGGAAAGCATGAGCATATGGGGTTACGTTTTGTGTAGAATGATCAGAGCTGGTAATCATAATGAAATCCCGTGTTCGAAGGGGTTGGCCCTTTACCGCCCTTCCCAATGGCGAGCAATTGCGCCCTTGCCCTTCATCCGCGCCCTCCGGCGGCGATGAGGACGATCGTTATCCCTCGCCCGGAGCATTCCGGGAAGCGCCGTCAAGCGCGAGGCGTCGGCCCACCGGCGGAAGACTCCGGCCCGCGCAACGCCCGCGGGGGGGGGGGGGGATTAACGAGCCCTCTTCATGTTCTGTTGTGGAGTGGCTGTGAACGTTGCAGTTTTACGACTGGAAAAATACAACCACAAACGTGTATTTTGTTTTCAATGATACATCATACATGTACTATTGTTGTATCATGTGAAACATGTTGCTCGGCATCTCTCGATCTTCCTCGCTTTTTCTCTTGATGTGTTTCCCGTTCTCTGCTTTTGGTCCTCGTTTATCTGTGTCAGTGTGACTCCTTTCCCCTTTCCCTGACTTCATTTGCCGTTTGCTTCTCTGACTGTCTCTTCCTTTATATGCGTTTTTCATTCTTTTATTTCTCTGTTTTTCTACCTTTTTCATTCGCTTTGTTCCTTTCCCTCTTTCACCCTCTTTTTCTTTTTCTCATCTGCTTGTCTTTTTCTATTTCTGTTTCTCTTATGCATGCCTAACTCTTTTCCTCATTTTCCAGTTTTATATTATATTATAACTAGGAGCGGATTTTGATGACCTAAAATATTGTAAACATGATCAATAAAATGCTCTTAAAATGATTTAAAAATGACCTAATACAAAGAAAAATTACATAAAATAACTCATTAAAACCACTTCAGATGAACAACTCTAGCTGTTGAATATGTTACTAGATGTAATCGAGGCTTCTTCCTTCTGTTCAAGTGAACGAAGCTTGCAAACTTTTGTTTAGACTGTTCTTTAAAAGAAAACCTCTGCGTTTATTTACCGCGAAATCGGACGAACTGACAATGGTGCCGATTGGCGTCACAGGAACCTTAGATTACCTAATACTCACAACTGCTCATATTACATGATATGAGCGAAGAAATCAAATAAGCTGTTCAGGAATTCCGTGGTAAATATTTGTTGCATTTCGTAAATATTGTTTGAAGCAAGAACCATTAAAATGATATTAAAATCGATGAAATCAGCAAAAAATGCATTAGAAATTACGTAGAAAGGTAAAAAATGACTTATTAGTAGGTTTTTGTGATTTCTCCGATGAACACCAGGCGAATGCCGAAGCAATCCCTAACAAACGGACCACGAACCGCGCGCGATCTTTCCTTCCTCTTCCTTGTCCTATCCTCGCCCTTTACACACACACACACACACTTGCACTAACATGCACCACACTGCCGGAAGACCTGTCGGGAACGTAGAACTTGTCCCGGCTGGGGTTCCCCACTGGTTGGAGATACCTGGTTGGGGAAAACCCGCTAGTCAACGGTAGGTCGGCGCCGGATCTCACCATCCAGTGAGGGAAGATCAGCACCACCTCCCGATGAAAAAAACATGCATAACACTTACAGGACTAATAACCTCAGTAGTTGACGCGCCTGGAAGCACTAAGAATCAATCTGAGAATACGCGATGTAAGTGGGCGTAGGATCAATCGCCTTTCATCGCCCCCCCCCCGCCCCGCCCCTGCATTACAAGTTTCCTTCGTCGCAGATCTGTTAGCCATCTTCTGGGAAAGGCACGCCCATTCACCTTTTTAAGCTGGCGTCCCTCAACAGCATAAACAGGTCGGCCCAGTCGTTACCGGATGTCAGAGCTTCGATTTTCCTCGGAAAGAAATTTAATGTAATTCCAATTTTAGGAAACCTTGCCATTGTTACACATATTTTCAAATGGCAGGCGCCGATATTTGATTGCACAAAGACCCCACTCCGACACCACTCGTTCAAATAGAATGAATGGAAGGCTACCTCGCCGGTGGAAGAGTTGGAGGAAGAACGTTTCCGGTGTGAGGAGTAGAGATATAGATTGTTTCTGTTAAAAATTTCCGTTGGACGAGCTTCCGGCAGCCGCCGTGGCTCTTGAGATTTTTAGCGGCCATTTACGAAATGATTCTATTATTTTAATTAATTTAAATTTTACTTCATTGTTGGCTTTGAACAACATTTATAAAGTTTTTTTATTTTGCAAAATTCCACTACCATTTCTAAAGTCTGCACATTATGCTTGGAAGACCAATAGATACCACGAACAATTCTATCTTCATTACATCATACAGCATTTTGTTACGCACTCAATTTTTTTTAAATCTGATTTTCTTTGCCCGAGTTAATTTCCACGTAAAAACGTACAAATTTACGTTTGCTTCGTCGCGTTCCCCTTAATTACTGTTTCTACCTTTCTTACCTACCTGTTCATGAAACTTACTTTCCTGATACGTGACCGTCCAATATGAAGGTCAGCGTATGCTTAAAATGAAGTTCGACATTCTTCACTTTAGATTTGCGATCTCTAGTGAAGCATTCTGATCAAATGACTACGGAAGCGGTGGGGAATTAATGGCGTATTTGGCGTTCCGGCCGAAATAGTCACAAGCCACAAATGGTAATTTTACAGGAATGCTATTCTTAACTATGGCTAATTTCTAAGACCTGATATTTCAAATGATTGTCGGAAAATCTGTCTAAAATTATCTGCGGCGTTTATATAAACATTTCATAGAGGTAGAATTAAATGTACAAAGTTAATTTCTAACGTATACGAAAGATGTTACTATGTGTAGATAATCTCGGAGATGGCTCGTGATTTTTTATTCAAAGAAATAAAATTATGACAAATTTTACATGAGAACATTCATTTGAATACATGAAAAGTAATTAAGTTAACAATTAATACTTTAGAAAAATATAGAACTGTAACAGAACTATTGTATTGTAATGAATTTGGAGTATGTACAGTCATACATCACTTTCAAAGTAAACATAAAATCACCATAACTACTAGCGGAGAAATATTAAATAACGTACATGGAAAATTAGACATGCTGCTAGAAGAATATCTCTTCTTTCACACATCTCCAATGTCCTGATCTAACCGGTTATGACCTTCAAGAGTATTGAAGAAACCCTGATGAGCTTCAGGAATATAATTCAAGAGATATCATTGATCTTTTTATATTTTATTTTCAATGTTTCTTTGAATTTCAGGCATATTGAATGGAATTCTAACGGAATATCTTTCTTTCCGGTATTAACTTCAGTATAATGATTAATTTCTTGATACTAGATTTGTCTAAGTTTGAAAATATTAGGATTTAGACTTGAAAGTCACTGCTGGAGAAAAATGTAAAGGTCTTTTATTACTTACCGTATTTTTATTATACCAATATTATGACAGCAACCGAGTCATTTAGAACAATTGTTTCTGTTTAGGCGGACTTGTTTCTCTAACTTTCTATTGCCCGATCACAGAATAGTTTATTTTGGTCTATTTGCGGGAACAAGTGGGTGACAAACTTGAATCTTCCACATTCTACCAATTCGCAATCCGGGGAAGGATTGACCATTTCTTTTATTTTGTCCCTTTTTGTTATGACTTATAATGCGAGAATGTTCTGTATTTGAGTTTGGGATTTGTAAGTATATTATTAAGCAGTTTCTCCCACCCGCTCCTCTTCTAGTTTAGCTCTCATTCCATCATAAATTTCCATCATGGAACAAACATTTGTCCACATTTATGTTTCTTCTTCATATTCACTATTGTGTGCAATATTAAAATCAATCTTTCTTCTTGCTGTTTCCGTATTAGTTGCCTGTGACTCTCTCTTGGAGTAAAAGAACCAACTGAAGAAATAGATAACAACATTGCATTATGATAATTCACTTTTAACTTCAAAATCACAGGAAATTATGTCTTATTAGAGACCTCTATTTATTCGCTTCTGATATATGGCAAAACCTCAAATTGCATGGAAGTGTTTTGCGCCTGTCTTTGGAGAAACGTCTCATTCATCACAAAATTTCTTCTTTCATTCAAAATACATTCAAATAAAAATCATGTATTTTAACCGTGGTTTGAATTGCGCATTTAAAATCGTTTCTAATTACGCCAATGATTGTTTAATCCTTACTTTTCTTCAGGTAAAAAGTAAAACCAGACTGTATCGTGTCACGCTACGTGCAATTTAGTCATGGCATGACTTGTTTATGACATTAGAAATATTTCTTTTCGCTACAGATCTAACACCATCGTACATTCTCCAACACTGTGAAAGGTAAGTAACAAATTTCACGGCTACGTAGAAAAGTTTGCCCTCGAGTAATAAATATCATAGCCTGTCAACATCAAAGAACACAAATTTGATCAAGACTTAGAAGTACAGTATACATGTCACACACACGTTTAAGTTGCTAGAATATTTGGAGAGAACAGGTCTGCCCGAAAAACTTGCAATTGCAGTTCGACGAACTAGTAAGTCTTCTTGCGCTGTGAGAAAGTTAAACCCGAGAAATTTAATATAGTTTTCTGTAAATCAGCACGATGAATTTTTTCAAAATGGTAATAAACAACGCAGAATTCTTTTGAAATGTGCCGTCCAGCACAGTACGGAGGTAGGAATTGAGCAAGGGGAAGGAGAAGTGGGAAAATGAGACATCAAAAGCTGTTGCAAGTGTGGAAAATCTGGTGAGACGAGGAAATGGGCGATGGCAGTTGCAGTGATGGTCCCGAAGACGCAGGACTATGGTGGTGGTGGTAGTGATGGTAAAGTGGTGGTGATTATAGCGGTAGTGATAGTAATGAAGGTAGTGATGGTAGTTGTGGTAATGATGGTAAAGATGGTAGTGATGGTAGTGGTGGTGGTAGAGGTAGTGATGGTAATAATGGTAGTGATGGAAGTGGTGGTAGTGATTGTAGTGGTAGTAATGGTAATGATGGTAGTGATGTTAGTGATGGTAATGATAATGATGGTCGTGGTAGTAGTGATGGTAATGATAGTGATAAAGAAGGTAGTGGTGGTGGTGCTGATAGTGATGGTAAGGATGGTAGTGGTGATGGTGATGGTGGAGTAGAACTGGTGGCGAGTCTGACGGCGGTGATGGAGCGAGGACGAAGGCAGGGGCTGTGGCTAAGAAGAAAGAGATGGCGGTCGCGATGGCACAAATGAAGGTGGAGTGGGGGTATTCATGGGAGTTTGTCAGTGGCAGAGGGCGGGGCGGGGGGAGGGCGGGGCGAAGGGAGGTGCGGGGCGAGGGTGGAGGTGCGGCGGCGGGGGCAGTGGTGAGGCCAGTAGCGGTGGCGATGGTAGACCCAGCCCCATCGGCGGCGGTGGCGGGGGCGGTGGCGGTGCAGGGCCGGCGGAGGCGGAGGAGCCGGCCGTTGAGCCGCGCGTCCGCAGTCGCAGCCTAAGACAACGAGCGGCGGGGGCCAGGCCGGGGCCGGGGGCGTGGGCGGGGCTGCGCCGGGGGCGGCGCCGGGGGCGACGCGCTGCCCGGGGCGGGCGCAGGTGTTGCTTCAGACTTAATTAATTAGGGTTTCCTGGGTCACCCGGCGCTCCGCGTGTCTCGACGGCGCGTGCGGCCCACGGGTTTGCGCCGGCGGCGGCGGTGGCCGCGGAGGAGGGGCTGGCGGTCGGGAGGCGATAGCGGTGGTAGTGATAACAGAGGAGGTTATGGAAGCAATGTCAATGTCAGTGGCAGTGGTTTTTGATTGATTTTTTCCTGTTTGCGGGCGCGTCAACTGCTTTGGTCATTAGTCCCGTAGGTGTAGTGCATGTTTTCTCTCGGGAGATGACGGTGATCTTCCCCCGCTGGGTGGCGAGATCCGGCGCCGACCTACCGTCGGCTAGTGGGGTTTCCCTCTAACGAGGACTCTCCCACCAGTGGGGCACCGCCCCAGCCGGGACAAGCTCTAAGCTCCCGACCGGTCTCCCGGAATATGTGGTAGTGTAGTGCATGTTAGTGTAAGTGTGTGTGTAAGGGGAGAGGATAGAACAAGGAAGAGGAAGGACAGATCGCGCGCGGTCCGTGGCCCGTTTGGTAGGGTACTGCTCTGGCATTCGCCTGGTGTTGATCGGAGAAACCACGGATAACTACCAAATCAGAGCAGCCGGCCGCTAGAATTCTCCTCCAGACAGCGACTGAATTCGACCTAGCTGAATATCTAGTGTCGAAAATCCTGCCACCGTCAGAACTCGAGCCTAGGACCTCCCGGTCAGAGGCGCTGCAGTGACATCAGTTGATGCACTGAGCTACCACTCCCGGTGTGGCAGTGGTGATAATAGCTCTCGTTGTGGTATTGATGACAGATGCTTTGGCGGTAATGACGTTGGTTGCGGTAGTTGTGATACCGGAAGCTGCCTAAGTGGTGAAGGTACGTGGAGCTGAGGAGTTGAAGGTGTGTTTTGTGTAGGTCATAGTGACGCCGGAAAGCGGGAATGTGGATGCGCAGAAGGGGCAGGTAATGGTGACGCGTGTGGTGGTGTTCATGGGGGGAGGGCAATGGTTTTGGTATTTGAGAAACAGTCACGCCCCCGAAGACAATGGGGAAGAGAAGTAGTAAACCACAGATTATGGAAATGGATATGATGGTTCTAGAATTAGTCGACGAGGTTGCAGGGAGCTGACGAGTTAGCCTTCTTGGAACAGAGGTTAACATCCTCTGCCACTACATGAAAAATTTGTATTAGACATAGGGGCATTGATACAGGTATTCTTGTATCTCATTAGAACAATGCTGTTTTAAAATTCATGCCAATATCTGCTTATCATTGACTCATCAACTGTTTGACCATCAATTGTATAAACAAAATTCTGGGTAGAGATAATAGGAACGCATAACCAATGAAGAAGATTCCAAGAGTTACAATACACGCGGGAGGCTGCCAATGTGTACGCGAATCGGAACCAAAGGAAAGGGCGGTGGAGACGGTGGCGCTGGTGAGGGCGGAAGCGGCAGCGGACGACGAAAGCAGGTCGCGCGAGTCGCCAACGAGCAACTCGACACGTCCTCTCCGGAGAAATATGGCCATCGGTTCGGTGCAGCAGCATTCAGATACAGCTCCGGGGGCGGACTTCTCCGCCCGCTGTTCTCGCCCCCGACGTTTCCAGCCTGCGGGCGACGCTTCGAGCCTTTGGGCCCACGAAGACTCCTCGTCTCGCCAGAAGCAGTTTCCACACCAGGTAGAGGCCTTTTATTTATTTATTTAGTCAAAAACAGTCAAAAACAGTCAAAACTGTATGGGGGAGAAAATCATCTGCGCGCTTTCTTGAGTATCAGAATCTCTTCCCGACAATTGAACTATTAATAGTTGAAAGATGACAAAATAATAGTAATAATATTTTTATTATTCCTATCACCATCATCACCATTACCATTAATAATAATAATAATAATAATAATAATAACGACAACAAAAATGATAATAATAATAATAATAATAGTAATAATAATAAATTCAAAAAATCGAGAGATTAACATTTCATAAACTAGACATTGGGAGCGGTATCTCAGTGCATCTACTGATGTCACTGCAGCGCCTCTGACCGGAAGGTCCTAGGTTCGAGCCCTGACGGCGGCAGGATTTTCGACACTAGCTCTTCAGCTAGGTCGAATTCAGTCGCTGTCTGGAGGATAATTCTAGCGGCCGGCTGCTCTGATCGGTAGTTTTCCGTGGTTTCTGCGATCAAAACCAGGTGAATGCCGGAGCAGTACCCTAACAAACGGGCCACGGAGCGCGCGCGATCTTTCCTGGCCTTGCTGGCTTGTGTTTACTACTCTTTCCTCACACACTAGCTCCGAAAGGAGTTTAAAAAAGTGAGTTGACTGTACGTCTTGTAATACTTTCGTACGCAAAAGGGTGAGAAGAAACAATTGAACGCTAAATATATCGCACGCCCTTGGCGCCCCCAGGTGCTTCCATTCTGAAGACGTGTAGTCTCGTCAGGTAGAGACCCTGGTGGTTTTTCATATTTACTACTTTGTTCTCACTCACTAGCTCCGAAAGGAGTTAAGCAAAGTGAGTTGTCTATGCCAGTGCTGGCAACTGAATACTAGTTTTCCATCCGATTCTTTCTGGCCTTTTCAATCGGATCCTACGAGTGAAAGCTAGGAAACCGGACCTGGTTCTTGACCGCAAAATTCGAATATCTCACATTTTCCTATATTGTGCATTTCTTTCAACAAGATGGGGATATCATGGATGAATGTGTTGTTCTATGATGATATATTCATAATGAGACAAACTCTCAAAATGAGCATGAATTTCTGATGAACACATTCGACATATTACAAAACTAACCTTCTGAAATGATGTGGCTCAGTCTACCGTCATCGACGGGAATATTGACTCCTACGCATGTGCACGAACTTTATCTAACTTCCCCGAGACATGATTTCTGGTACGGTGCTGACATTCTATTATGTCACAAAATAAGATTTAGTAATATGGAGTAAGAGTATATAATTTAACTTGGAATTCTTGATACCATGCTGTACAAGGCAACAAATTATTATTATTACATTGTAGTACAAGACGTAAACTGGAGAAGAGAAGCACCGAAATTCTACGGCTAAATTGTTTGGTATTTTACTCATATTTCCCGCGCGTCACACACAGAGCTCAGTCCGGTACTCAACATACACATATGCACAAATTGATTGGCCCAGTAAACTGAGCGGGTCCAGCTGCGTGAACGAATACAACCGGACCTTCGATTCAATTACTCAGAGACCAGGCTTGGGATGCCAGAACTAGTATATACACCTTGTAATAGTTCCTTGCGTACAACGGGTGAAAATAAATAATTGAACGCCAAATATATCGCAAGCTGTCCGCACCCCAAGCGCGTCGAGCCAGAAGACGTGCAGACTCGCCAGCCGTAGTTTCCAAGTCAGTCTCGGTAGTGTTTCGTATGTTTGTATCCCAAACCACAATCAAACTGGAGACAATACTTATATTACCAATAAAGTATATTAAGAATTAATTAATATAAATTAAGTGAAAATAGCCTCAAGCCGTAAACCACGTTTACACACAAGCTCCATAAGAAATTTACAAAAACCAGTTTTGTAGACGCCTTGTAAAGTTTCCGTACGCAAAATGGGTGAAATTAAATAATTAAAGACTAAATTTATCACACGCTGTCCGTATCCCAAGCGCTTTGAGCCAGAAGATGTGCAGACTCGCCAGCTGCAGTTTCCACGCCAGATTGAAGCGTGGGTGGCTTTTCATGTTTGTAAATCATGCCACAACTTAACTGGAGAAAATAAGCATTTTAACATAAAAAATCATCATTTTATATTAAAATAAATTAATATAAAATGAGTAAAAATATCATCGATCTTTATGATGCATACAGTTACTAGCCCTGAAAACGAGTTTTCACTATATGCATATTTTCGTACGTACAACGGGTGAAACTAATTACTAAAGTAAAAAATAATAACAAATAAAAATTTTAGTTTTGTGGATTCCGCAAAAGATAATGGAATTTTATTACAGATTTAAAGATTAAAAAATACAGAAATGCATGAGTAACTAGACAGCTAGGCAGGAGAGACTAGGTGCAGCAGGAATAAGTTGAGTGAATTGGGATGTAAAATTTGGCAGCGAAACTTGAGAACCAATTTAATGGTATTTTAATATACTTCAAAATAACATATACTTCAAAAATAAATAGTAGTAAATATCCATATCCATTTTTACTGAACTTCTTCCAGTGTCAAAGAAGTCACCACCACCAAAAAAAACATTAAAAAGAAGAACCACTTCATATTATTTTTTTCAAAATATCTTTATAAAATTTATTTGAAATTTTAAAAGACATCCTATTCATAAACAAATAATTGTAGAGCAATTTTATGTACTGTATCTAGTTATTTATTGTTTGAACATTTAATATAAAACTATCACCAATCTTAATGGACTAGCTTTCAAGTTATATGTTCCCAACAATTATAAAATTAACATACTTAAGTTAGCGAAATATTTCCTTAATGAAATATTGTACACGTTAACTTCTGATGAAGAATACATGTTAACTTCAGAAGGCTATGTGTATGAGATTTATTAAAACTTACCCCTACCCCCCTACCCATTTATGTAAAATTTAAGTTCGCTTTCGTCTTTTTTGGCAGTTATCTAAATTCACAAAAGAATCTTCCTATAAGTGAAGTTCCTATAAGCCGTAATTGAATTTTGCAAAATTGTGAGTGGTTGCCAGGAAATATGCAGTAATCTATTTGTTTGCAGCTGCTCATAACAACGATGGCGCTAACAAATATGGCAAGCGGGACAAAGTGGGCAGGTGACACGAAATAGTTATGATTAGACAGTTAAAAATAAAAATGAAGTATAGAAAATATGACCTAGTTTGTGAATACCAGATTAAAAATTAAATGTTTCTTTAATTTAATAGGAAAAATAGTTTCAATTATGAAGATTAACTGATTGTTCGGAATAAAGTGTAACGTACAAGGCAAAATGAGTGAATAATGTCATCTAGTTCTTGATATTATTTTTTATTGTCATTAGTTTATTCATATGATTTGGTAACAAATGACATTCTTTTATAAGATAACTAATTACTTCATTAGTTTCATTATTTTTAAATGTACGCCTTTTGAAAGTAAAGAATGATCTTAGGAAATGAATACAAAGCATCCATTTAATTGTTTATATGAGAATTAATTCAGAAAGTCTAAGATTGTAGTATAATTAAGTATTCCTTGTTTTTGAATACTACTGTTGCTGGTGATTTTAAACACATTATTTGCTGCCGCAGAATGATCCGAAAAAAACTACATAAAATAACAGTTATTAAAAAAAGCCGAAAGAACAGCATATAAAAGATTCACATCTCATTGTGTTGCAGTCGGTCAGCGAGCAAAAAAGTGGACATACATTCAAGAGTGGAGTGAGATTTTTCGAATATAGGACTGGTAATTTAACGATGCTCACTCTGAATAATTCAAATTCTGAATTCGTTCGTGAATGACAAGTACATTTCATTTCCAACTATAAAATTCACATGTCAATAAGAGCATTTCCAAAACGACTTTTTCATTTCTTTCTCGTCTGATTTATAATATTTTCACAACACATTATCCGCTTCCTAAAAACCAATACTATAATTTGAATCCATTTCTATTTGTTAATATACGAACGCTCTTACGAACATTTTTGTAATTTTGAAATATTCTGCTGTATAAAAAATTGTTTTCATTTTCATTTTAATCAGATTTATCAATACATTACTCCATAAAATTAGCGCCTTTAACTGACAAATCACTGTATGTAAAAGTATTAGTACTAAATACAAAATCATTGCTTACCACTTATGGTACATGCTTTGCTTTGTCCCACAAAAAATATTTTTTTCATTTTGAAAATGCTTTACTCTCTCGACAAAATTGACTCTTATTGAATTTCTACATCATATATCAAGTTGGCGATTAAACATATATTTCACCAAAGATAAAAAGCAACTTTTATATGATATGTTTATATTAAACATTAACGGTACAAGTCATTATTAAGTATCCATTTAAACATACTTCAATAGGTTCAACAGGATTAACAGCTGTACCTCCGGAGGAATGTTTGAGCAACGGTCTGAAGAGATCGTGAACAAGAAAAGAAATCCGACAATAACCGCCTGTCCTACACAGGCCACCCAGGCGACGCCGTAAAAGCGATCGCATTTTCCTTTCAGTGAGTTGCTTCCATTGTCAAACGCACATCTGTTCGATCCTTCTGCTCCTTTACGCGGAATTGTGGTTTGAATCCTTTCTCTAAATTATACGACGCCAGATAAAACTATACGACGGCAATTATGAAGGCATTCAGGACGACAACGCTTTGCAGCGTGGGGCGGCGAGAAAGGATATACAGCGGGAAGTTGAGCTTCAGGATAAGAAGGTCGATATTCTCGGAAAGGGTAGTAAGGCGGGGGGGCGGGGCGCTGGGCGAGCGAAGAGGGAAGGGATGGGTAGAGCGGCCGGTCGCCGCAGAATGGCGCTATAAAGCGCTGTCATATAGAAAAGTAGCGGCCGCCCCCGCCCCCATCCCGCCTCTTCCCTCCTCGCCCCCTCCCCCCCCCGCCACCCCCGCCGCTCTCCTTTCATCCAAGCGCCTGCTGCTATGAATAAAGAAACATCGCGGTGGCCAAAACCGGAGACGGGCAGCCGGAGAGCCGAGGTGGAGGCAGTCGTTTCGATGGCATTGACCGAGCGGCGGGGCCGGGAGAGGTGGCTCAGGGCATCAACTGATGCCACTGCAGTGCCTCTGACTGGGAGGTCCTAGGTTCGAGTCTGGAGATGAATTCTAGTGGCTGGCTTCTCTGGTCCGTAGTATTCCGCGGTTTCTCTGATCAACACCAAGCAAATGACGGAGCAATACTCTAATAAACGGGCCACGGACTGCGCGCGATCTTCCTTCCTCTTTCTTGTCCTATCCTCTCCCCTTACACACACACTTACACTAACATGCACTACACTACCACATGTTCCGGGAGACCGGTCGGGCGCTCAGAGTTTGTCCCAGCTGGGGCGGTTCCATGCTGGGGGATACCTGATCTGGGAAAACCCCGCTAGTCGACGGTAGGTCGGCGCCGGATCTCGCCATCCATCGGGGGAGATCATCGCCACATCCCGATGAAAAATATGAACTACACTAACGGGACTAATTCAGACCTCAATAGTTGACGCGCCCGGAATCATTAACACTCAATCAATCAATCAATCACCGAGCGGCGGAGATGATTGTGCATGACTGTAGGAGTAGTGGAAGGAGCGGTGGTAACGGTGATAGAGATGGGGCGATGGTGCTGTTGACATCAACAAAGGGGACGGGTGATGGTGATGTTAACGTTGACGGTGAAAGCTGGTATTGGAGATGAGAGTGTTAGCAGTAGAAATAAAAAGCATGTAGGTGAAGGTTTAATGATGGTGGCAATGGCGTTGGTAATGAAAGGTGATGGAGGTGGGGTAATGAAGCCAGGACATGTGATCGCCATGCTGCGAGGTGGGGTAAATGTGGTGATGGAGGTGGAACTACTGGTGGAGAAGACAGCAATGGGGTTTGCGATAGAGATGTCTGCGATGAAGACACAGGCAAAGTTAGCAGTGTGTGACGGGATTAGTGGAAGTGAAAGATCAGACTTGATCGGAATGAGAGCTTATGACGGTTTGGAGGACAACAGTTATTTAAGGTAACAAATGAATCTGAGCAGGTAACGGATGGAATTGTAGCAAAGAGTACAAAATAGATGGAATGGGATAGGAAAAAATGGATTGGGGAAATTAGTTTTTATACTTAGAACGAATTCCATTTGTAGCTCTATACGAACAGTTCATAACAAATGCAATAAACGAAATTTGTTATGCATACATGTGAGAGAAAACGAAAAGTGAACAAATAAATATGCTTTCAACAATTGGCATGTTATCATGAAACGAAAAGAAACAAAAAAATAACTGAACACCATCTATGTACGACAGATATGAGGAAAAAAACGTAAGCAAAGTTAAAATGAATCCTTTGTATCAAGATCAAATACGTATTATAGATCGAAGACAAAATTGTCGAAACCCTTTTAGAAGTTCATTTCTACATGAAAACGTAAAGTCTATAAAAACTTATTCTTCTTCATTTTGCACACTATCGACATGGTATCTTTGCTTTAATTAGCACATTAACACAAATCAAAAGAAGGTCAGATACAGGTTTGGTCAACGTACGCAAGTCAATATCGTCCCAATTGCGCACTTTTACGTTAAAACATTTTCCACTCTGATGGAAATAATGACCATACCAATCTGAAAACCTTCCAATCAATCAAATTTGAATTTAAAAACCTAGCCTTAACACAAGACGTAGGCATTTCTTCTCCACAAACAAGTGGAAAGCGAATTGCCAGTAGACGAAAATACGCAACATGAATATGTAACTATTAATATGTTGCGGAAAAGACCACGATTATTCTAGCTATCCTTTCCCTTCGGGGGAAAAACATCACCAGTTTTTCTCGCAATGTTGCCACCCTCATCCGCTGGTGTTCTCCGTTGGTGGAGTTGCACCTACGTAGCTACACGCACACAGGGTCCCAAGGGCGAGAGAAAATAGAGAAAGAGGGAAAATGTGGCCTTAGGGAGCGCAGCGGGGAGTGAAAGCAGGAGCATACATGAAGCCCGAGGAATAAACTTCGAGTTTACTTTCGTGTGAGAATGGAAACTGAGAATTTCCAGCCGCCGCTGTTGCGTTTTCGAACATGAAAAGTTCGTTTAAAGAATTCTCGATTCGTATTTGGAACACTTTGTGTATTTAACTTTCGTATGTTTATAAATGAAATTTTTTGGAAGGAATAAAATACAAACTCGGCTAATGCTTGGGTGTTGTTTTTACTACGTGAACCTTCACTACATTCAAAGAACATTGCCTCTTGAGTTTATTAACGTTTTCAATGTATTCCGTAATTTTCAAGAAAATCGCGATTTAAAATACAGGAAAATCTTTTTTTTTAAGTGGTATAAGTATATTATTTGACCTTTAAATAATGACAAAACTTTTAATTCTAAAACATTATCATTTTTGTATTGTCTTTGCATGTTATTGTTTCAATGTTGTAATACTTTTATAATTATTTATCTTAAACACATTTGTTTTATTCACACATTATAGCGTAAATATTTAACAAATTACGTAGCCGTTACTCTGTCTCATTACTTAATAAAAGAGTATGTAACTATATTTCAATTGTTTAATTCATCTCAGAAATACAATTCTATATTCATTCTCATTCCATTTAAAACACTTCAATTATTATTTTCGCTTTGCGCTATTTCCCTTTTACTTTCCTGAGCTCTCTGAAATTTTTGGTCTTAATTTAAACATCTCCTCCATAAACTCCACTCGTAAAGTCTCATCTACTTTTAGAATTTGAAGAGAAGTGCCAGCACGGTGCAATAGAGCAGATTAAACTACCCAAAACAAAGAAAAAACAGAACCGAATGTTCCTGCTAATAAGTCACCAAGGAAGGAACGCAAATCCAATTCTAGCAAGACTGCTGGAATCGATTTTTTTTCTCTCGCGATTGAAGTTATAAAGACAAGAACGTAAAATAAAATCAAGGAGAAATCCGATTAGCAGGGCAGCGACGTAACGAGTCTGGAATTTTCTACCGATATATCTTCACTGAAAGTGAACGTTCTCTCTGGTACGCGGCAAGCTCCGGCTTTCGTTCTGAAGTGCAGGCAGAGAGAGAAAATAGTAGCTAGGAGAAGCTGTTTTCTTATTCTTCGAGTATCCGAACTGAAGAAATCGCTATTCCTGGAAAATGTAATGTGAGCGCAATATGACTCAGATATACACGTAAATTCCTCCTATTAAAATGTAATCCACATATTTTCTAAATAAATCTTATTCATTGATGTAGAACTAAACAAAATGTAGTAAGATTAATTTAAATAGCAGAACACAACCAACGAAATCTTACATTACGATAAAATATATTGACAGTGTTAAGATACTTGCCGCCATACAAGGACTTCGTAACTCTTGTCTCAAAGTTATCGCAAGCGCAGAGACTGGAGCGCAGGAACCCAGTCGTGAAGATGTGGTGGGCCGACGTGAAGGCTTAATGGTGTGGTAGTTTGAGAGCGAGACAAGGGCAGAGCCTGGAGCGCAGGAACGCTGACGTGAAGGTGTGAAGGCGGATCGACGTGAAGGCGTAATGGTGTGGTAGTTTGAGAGCGAGACAAGGGCAGAGCCTGGAGCGCAGGAACGCTGACGTGAAGGTGTGAAGGCGGATCGACGTGAAGGCGTAATGGTGTGGTAGTTTGAGAGCGAGACAAGGGCAGAGCCTGGAGCGCAGGAACGCTGACGTGAAGGTGTGAAGGCGGATCGACGTGAAGGCGTAATGGTGAGGTAGTTTGAGAGCGAGACAAGGGCAGAGCCTGGAGCGCAGGAACACTGACGTGAAGGTGTGAAGGCGGATCGACGTGAAGGCGTAATGGTGTGGTAGTTTGAGAGCGAGACAAGGGCAGAGCCTGGAGCGCAGGAACGCTGACGTGAAGGTGTGAAGGCGGATCGACGTGAAGGCGTAATGGTGTGGTAGTTTGAGAGCGAGACAAGGGCAGAGCCTGGAGCGCAGGAACGCTGACGTGAAGGTGTGAAGGCGGATCGACGTGAAGGCGTAATGGTGAGGTAGCGTAGGAGCGGGCAAGGGCAGAGGCTGGAGCGCACGAACCCAGACGTGTGGTTGTGATGAACTGATGTGAAAGTGAGACAGTCTCGAGCGAGACGTGAGGGTGTGAAGGCGGGTTGATGTGAAGGTGAGACGGTGTGGTGCCGGGAAATGTGCAGAGACTGAAGCGAGACCTGAGGGTGTGATGACGAGTCGACGTGAAGCTGCAGCGGCGTGGAAGCGAGGCTGTGAAGTGAAGGGGTTGTGAAGGTGTGGCGGCGGGGGAGGGGGCGTGGCAAAGCCGTGGCTGAAGCGCGCCCGCTCTCCCACCTTCCCACCTGCGTCGCCTGCGGGGGCGTCGCGCCCTAACGCAATAATCGCGCGGGCGGCGGAGGCGGAGCGGTTGCGGCGGGGCGCACCTCCGCACTAAGACGTAAGTGAAACGGGAATCGATGGGAGTCGATACGCTGTCACTTCGACTCTGCACCGCCGCCTCAGGGCGCGGCACCCGGAAGAGGGGTGGGGCTTTGAGCGCTATTGCGGGCGGAAGAGCAGCCTCTACCTGGTGCTGCTGGGTGAACTGGCGATGGGAGAGGGAGAATACTGAATTTCAGAGAAATCTGCACTAAAAAATAATGTTACAAGCTGAATACGTGTTGTTTTACTCACGGGAAGACCTTTTCTAGTCTGCCACTCAATACGAATCATCTGTCATTCTAATGTCTAGACAACCAGAAGAGCCATTTTCTGTTTCTCCCAGAATATCTTTAGGGGAGTACAGAAAAAAACATCGTGTTTAAGAGCTATTAAGCGCATAAATCGCGTTTTCAGATGTTTTAATTATCTAAAATTCATTAAAAGTAAGTTTAGACACCAAGTACGACGTTCAATAGCTCATTCAATTGAATTCCACTCAGCAAATTCACAACGGCGCGGATATTTTGCGCCTTCTAGAATATTCTGAATTTTGAAACTGCATTTTTACGTAACGCGAATAATGTCAACATGATTCATAAGATTGTCAATGAAAAATGTATTATTGTAATGAAACATTTAAAAAATTCAATTTAAATTTCTTATATAACTTTCTATATCCGAATATCGACACTACAGGCAGGTATATTGTGTTTAAAATTAATTTTTATTATGGATTTTCATAGCACAAATAAACATGTTTAACATTTAAATATGCGCTGGGGAGAGTCTACGCTCCTCTACTGCTTCTGAGGAATTTACTGGGGAATACTGACTGTAACGAGTATAGCGAGTGCAAGAACAGAAGTGCTGTAAGAGAAGAAATAAAAGAGGTCATCTTCGTCAACATATTAGCGTTATTAAGATAGCCGGCTTTCGACGGCTTTGCCGTCATCGTCAGTCTCGCTGCTTTCGGCAAAAGTCCGTCGACCGACTTTTGCCGAAAGCAGCGAGACTGACGATGACGGCAAAGCCGTCGAAAGCCGGCATCTAATAAAGCTAATATTGACGAAGATGACCCTCTTTTATTTCTTCTCATAAGAACGTCAACAACACCAAATCAGAATTTCCACAAGTGCTGTAAGAGCAGAGGAAGTTACAGGCTGATTCGTGTGGTGAAGATGGCGCGCGGGCCGTGGTCTTTTGTTATGATACTGCTCTGACATTCGCCTGGTTTTGATCGGAGAAACAACGCAAAACTACCGATCAGCGCAGCCGGCCGCTAGAATTCTCCTCAAGTTAGCGGCTGAATTCGAGCTTGCTGTCTCGGTAGTGTCGAAAATCCTGCCATCGACGGCAATGGAACCCTAGGACCTCCCGGTCAGCGGGACTTCCGCGACATCGTTGATGCCTTGCGGCACCTCTCCCGGTGCTTGCCAATAGGGATGAACGAAGGAACACAGCGTAGATTTTTTTAAAATCTTTTTTAGGTAAGAAGAAAAATATACGTAGGCCGGCAGAAGAGAAATAGGTAGGCCTAGATTAACATGAAATGATGAGATTAACATGAAAATGAGGAAGATTTGAGAAACCTAGGTGTTAAAAGATGGCGAAGAAAAGCAGAAGATAGAAGAAATTGGGATGTTATAAGAAAATAAGCCAAGGCAAAACTATTAGTTCCAGAGAGCTGATAGAAGAAAAAGTTTATGAATGAATGTGAATAAAGGAAGAAAATACAAAACACACAACCTTCATTTTTATTTATTTAAAACATTATAATTAGAGGGAAACATTAAAAAACATTAAAAAACATCGATAAAAACATTATTAATGTATTTCTTATATTATCCAGGCAATAAAATATAACTCAATTCAGTACTATATTTAAAAATGGGAACCGAATGAGAAAATGCCATCTGTTTCATCATATTTAAAACATCGATGTTTTGTTGTTGTTTTCGTCGACATCGAAAATCTTTTGGTGATGTATCGAAGTACTGATGTATCCATATTTTTCTAAAATTTTCCATCATTCATTGGTATGCGACTGATAGAGTTTAGGAGTAATAATGGCGGATTTTACTATGTTATCATGCTAAAAATGAAGATTTCAAAAATAAAGTGATTCTTTCATAAATGAAGTTTTCAAAAATAGTGTCTGTTGACAGTAAATGCTAAGGTAAACAATTAATTCTATTCTACTGTTAATCAGAATCTTACACAGTGCCCTACAGAAATGTTTAAGAATTTAAAAGTGATTGGCGTTAGAACGAAGTGAAAGACCACGGAAAATAGTCACAATTCTACCGATTCTAATAAACCTACGGGATAAAATTCATTGCTCTCCCGAAACGAAATTACAAAAGAATCATAAAAGAAATCAATCAGTTCTAAAAATATGTAAATATAGTAAATATGGAAAAACAATAAACGTTTATTGGTTTCTTTTTCTTCTCACTATAACTTGTTTAAGGAACAGATGCACATCGTTGGACTCCAACAAACGTGCAATGCAACGAGATTCAGATCTGTTGTTCACTGAATGTTACCTACTATCATTTTCGTGTGTTGTCGCAATCTTGACAGTTGATTCACTACTTTTATCTTTTCTTAACTTGCTTTGACTTCTATCACCCTTTATCTTAACAAGTATTAAGTCTTCTTTCTGAATCGGTAATATGAAGGTTTGTAACATATAAAATAACTTTTTTCAACGACAAAGTTGTTATTTCTTACAGGCAAAGAGTAAGCAGATTTGCAGTTACTAGTAAGTGACTTGAATAAACAAGACGCGTTTTACTTGAGTTGATGGTTACGCTGAATTAAATGCATGAGGAGAGTCAATAATCCAACAAGGTTCCCTCTAAGACGAAGAGACAAACATCTGATTTATAATCAAATGGATTGAACACTGGATTCTTAACTGATTAAAATCTCTGTTATGTTAGTTGATTGCGCACTTAGAAGATTGGATAAAGAGACTTTAAACAGAAAGGACTGAATCTCAGTCAAGGTGTTTATTTTATAATCATTTTAGAAGAACATATAATTATCGCATTCACAAAGTACTATTTCTTTGTTAAATAATCACATTATTTCGAAAGCGAGGTGACAATGAAATTAACGACAATTCATTTTAGCTTTCCAATTTCTTTAATACAAAACACTTTACTTTATAAGCTACGTAATAAATTAGCCACGACTAAAAATAAATAAAAAATAAAAACAAAGTATGAACAAAGCTCATGGTTGTATGAACTCCTAGCAAAGAGCAATTAAGGGAAGTATTCGGTTACCGTGAACGTACGTTTGCTATGAGAGACTGGATTGAGTTCACTAGAGAACGGATGGTTGAATATAGGCCAGAAATATTAACGTGACATTCTGGTTTTAAAACCCAATTAGTAGCGATTTCAGGATATTGGAGGTTTGGGAGAACCTTGTGGAAAGTATTTCATTAAAGTGATCGGTACCGTGAATTAAAATGGCAGTCGAATTGTGTAAATTGGTCACTTTTTTATTTCTGTGATAATTTTTCTTTCTGAACAAATGTATTAATTTCTTTTGTAAATAACAAACAATTAACTTGCTGCTGGATTGTTTATAAGCTAATATATTAGTAAGCCCCAATGAAGGAATTATATATTCCGAAACGTTGGAAAATTAATTCATTGTCTATAATTGAGCAATCCCGTGAACTACATTCCTTATCAGGCATTTACGGTAACTATAAGCCTCTCTCCTACTTGAGCAGAAACTTAAAGAAAGAAATAGTCATTTTTGAGTTAATTTTCAAAATATCTCACTGCTAATGATGTCCCCCGTTTTAAATTCAAACGGAACCAGATCGATCGGGGAATATCATTTTAGGTAAACTTCTGCCTAAGTTTTAAGCACTAATGTTCTTCGCTATCTGGTACGACATTCTAACAGCCAGAAAGACTGGTGTCTCTGAAAAAAACCTTTTTTGTATGCAACACTCTCAAACGAGCATTTCTATCATAATATCTGTTTTTGGGAGCATTATAGAATTTTCTTTATACCACTAATGCGAGCAAGTAAAACAAGAAGAGCTGCATCGTGCTTACGTGACCGTTCCAGCGTAGCGTAACAATAATTCACGTTAAATCATCGCCCTGTGATAGCAAATCACGTCACGTTACCCGACACTAAAAATAGATGGTAAGATATCACAGCACGTCGCTGAAGCGGACGGATACGCAGCACCCTGAGCAAATTTCAGGACACGTAGATTCCACTCTTCCTCACCCCCGCAGCTCCACTCGTGTAATCTACAAATCGCGTAGCGGGGGTCATGTGTGTGCCCATGTCAAAAACTGACAGCTGGCCTGTGAGGTGTCAAGTGACGGTCCTTTCACCACCACATGTCTGGTACTACAAGGGTTAGATAAAATGTAATGACAAATGTGTTTTTCTCTGGACTGACTTTATTGACTGAGGTATTTATAATGCATACCTTCAATATAACCACCTTTGTTATTAACCAACGTTTGCCAAATATTAGGAAGGCGTCGAACATCATCTGCGCGTCTATTTCTGTTGATGATCCATATTGTCCGCTCTACAGTATGAATAATTTCGTCTCCGGTACCGTGTTCTTAGCAGTACGCGACCAGGTATCGCGTTCTTCGTAGTGGTTCTTTCATTTTGCTGAAGAAATCGCAGGGACTGACATCGGGTGAGTGAGGTGGATTTTCGAGAATCTCCCATTGCCAGCGACGCGAGTTCTCCACGTGGAGTCGTATACGGGGGTTATCCTTCACATCGTCTCTGCCTAATCTGAACGCTTTGATCGTTCGATTGTAGAGTATGGTACCTCTGCATCACCACATGCTTCAGGCAGTCCCTGAAAACATTCTTGCGTACTTCGACCTCGTGTCACTTCAATGTTAATCCACAAACGTTGCTCTACTTTGTAAACATGGAGGGCACTTGCATTATTGCTATGAAGTTCAACGATTTACTGACAAAGTACTGTTCCCCGTCGGTGCAAACACTTGTCTTCCCTTTGTCACGACAGATGTCAGTACGGCGATTCACGGGCTTTAATTTAGAGCAATGTTTTCATTACTTTTTATCCAATCTCACGTACGATGATGACAAATCTCACTAGTGGTTCAGAAACATCACGTACTTTCTCGTCCATAATTTCACGAAAATTACGCTAAAAGTACTGAAATTTTCGAAAAATTATAAATCATCTTAATTTAAAATCTATCTTTAAGAAACAGATTTCATTAAGGGAAAAAATCTCTATCTTTAATATTTTAGTTGTAGGAAGACACCCAAAAATCTTCGAAATATCAGAGTTCTCAACGAAAATGAGACCTGCACCATTCTCTTAAACGTTGTTTATACTATCCAACAACAAAATGTAATCCAAAACGATTGAGCCTTTTTTTTTTTTTTTGAAAATTTTGAAAATGTCTCAGGGGCTTCGTGTAAAGTAAAATAACCCGCAAAATTAAAATATCGATTTCAAATTCAAGAAGTCGCGACATCAGCCAGATCGGTTATGTAATACCAATTTTGAATAAAATTGGCTGAAAGGTTTAGCCGCTAGCGTTGTTCACAGACGGACAGAGATACTTTTTGCCGTCATTCGATTTTTCGGTGTCAAGGACCCGCAAAACATGGATACTGGATATACCACATGTTAGAAAATATTTTTGTAAGTGAAGCATCTGGATTTATCCACTTTTTCGTCACCAGGGCCATGTAATAAAAGTTTTTATAACGAAATTTATCAATTTTTCCTCGCAGCTTTACGTAACTTCCTCTGTATTCCATAGCGAGAAAGTCAAAAGGGTCTTTTGTAGCCTAGAATCTACCAAGTGCACTGGTAAGTATACCTGCTGCTTACTGCGTCGCAGAACTACAACGACACACTTTCTGGGAGCATCAACTGATCTGGTCATTAGTCCTGTACAAGTAACGTGTGTTTTTCTCAGGGGGTTTTCTCAGGTGGCCTCCGATGGATGGGGAGATCTGGTGCCGACCTTCATGTCGGCTGGTGGAGTTTTCACAACCAGGCATCCCCAACAGCGCGGCATCGCCCCAGCCAACGCAAACTCTAAGCTCCTGACTGGCCTTTCGGCATGTATGTTAGTGTAGTGCATGTACGTATGTGTGTGTAAGTAGGTGGTGAGAATACAAGGAAGAGGATCGCTTCCGTTCGTTTAGGTAGTGCTCCCGCATTCACTTTGGTGTTCATTGGATAAACCACTGAAAACTAATCAGAGCCTAACCAATCAGAGCAGCCTCCAGACAGCGGCTGAATTCGACCTACCTAGCTATGCAGCTAGCGTCGGAAACCCTGCCAACATCGGGACTCGAACTTTCGGACCTCCAGGTCGAAGCACTGCAGTGACATCAGTTGATGCCCTGATCCACTTGTGGCCTGTTTTTATTTTTTCAAATCTAAAAAGTGTCTTCTGCAGCCTAGAATCTACCTATGGCGATGCCAACTACACCCACTGCTTGCAGCGTTGCAGAACGATGACGGCACATTGATTGATTGATTTTTTCGTGTTTCCGGGCGCGTCAACTGCTTCGGTCATTATTCCCGTTAGTGTAGTGCATGTTTTTTTCGCGGGAGATGGCGGTGATCTTCCCCCGCTGGATGGTCCGGCGCCGGCCCCGATCCGGCACCGACCTACCGTCGGCTAGTGGGGTTTCCCCCTAACCAGTACTCTCCCACCAGCGGGGCACCGCCCCAGCCCGGACAAGCTCTAAGCTCCCGACCGGTCTCCCGGAATATGTGGTAGTGTAGTGCATGTTAGTGTAAGTGTGTGTGTAAGGGGGAGAGGATAGGACAAGGAAGAGGAAGGACAGATCGCGCGCGATCCGTGGCCCGTTTGGTAGGGTACTGCTCCGGCATTCGCCTGGTGTTGATCGGAGAAACCACGGAAAACTACCGATCAGAGCAGCCGGCCGCTGTAATTCTCCTCCAGACAGTGACTATATTCCACATAGCTGAAACGCTAGTGCCGAAAATCCTGCCGCCGTCAGGAATCGAACCTAGGACCTCCCGGTCAGAGGCTCTACAGTGACATCAGTTGATGCACTGAGCTACCGCTCCCGGTATGACGGTACTCTTCGCTCCCCTCGTAGCGCTCGGCTGAGCTGTGAGCTGCCCCAAGCGGTGGCTCTTGCGCAGGGCCCAGGCAAAATAACGAATTCAACCGCAACGGACGCCTGTTTCACGCGCTGGCGGAGGGAGGGTGGGTGGGGGGATATGAAAAGGGTGGTCGGCGCGGCAAGGTCAGTACGGGAATCACTACGTTTCTGCTTTGTTCTGGCTCACTCGGCGGAAGTTAACACAGTCCGCGTGCTCTTCTACAACACGGACGACGCGTGTAAATGATCTTTCCGTCTTTTTGCAACAACACTGATGGATACGAAGGTATGTAATGATAAGCACATACGTTGTTTAGGATTCGTGAGGTATTTTGGATGTTGTGCTTTATAGTTGTTTTTATCTTACTATAGTACGCACGTAGTAACAGCAGGCGAATTGTATAAGTTGGGTGCTTTTTATTCCTGTGTTAATTTTTCTTTCTGAACAAATATCATTTCTTTTGTAAATAATACACAATTTAATGTTGGGGTATTTCTATGCTTCTGCAATGCAAAGTTTTGCCTAGAAAGCATTTTTTCAAACCAACTTATATTGAGGCTCAACCATTCAGAGTATCCAAGTAGTTTATTCCACAAAATATGCTTAAAATCATTTTAAGAGCTTATTTTCGAATTTTCGACGGTTCCTCCCCGGACACCTGTATTAAGGTACAAGAATTAAGGTTAGAAAATGGAGGTTTTATTCATGTATTTATTTCTGAAATAAAATGTATTTATTTAACGGATTACACTTTCGGGAAGACGTACAATGTCCGTATTTTTGAAACCAGAATTCCAACACTGCTATTGTCATGTTTCTCTGGTAAGGCGTTCAAGTGGAGACGTAATGAAAGTCAAGATGACGATAACATCAAGTGAATACCTAGAACAACGATGAAGAAGATAGTTGAATGAGGAGCAGGGAGATCAAAAGAATCTGGAGAAAATATGCCGTGAACCTACTTTGTCAGACACAAATTCGGACTGCGATTGCAATTTGCGTATCGTTATATCCAAGTTCACGGGTTCAAACCCGATCGAAGCCGTGGCTTTTTCTGTGGGCGAAAAAAATCCTTCGTACGCCTTCCTTCGGAGGGGGGGGGGAAAGTAAAGACGGATTTCACATGTTAGTAGATTTACTGCATGTAAAAGGTCCTCAATCCTAAATGAAGCGTCTGAGCTAAATTAAAATTGCCTGTTTCGTCGCTCAACAATACCTTCTTTCTCCTCTAGTTGGTGAAAGGAGCATAGCGAAATTTGCGTGGTCAGACGAAAGAGAAGGCCTCATGACCTGAGTCTCGCCACGTAAAATAAGGCATCAATTCAATTCAATTCAATTCAATTCAATTTGGATCTCTCCTCGAACGAACCAGGCACGAACGGTGAACCTGACTGATTGATTAGTTCCCGGGCACGTCAATGGCTAAGATCACAATCCCATAATTGTAGTGCATGTTTTATAGCGGGAGGTGACCCTACAAACTGATAGGTGAGATCCGGCGCCGAACTACACGGTGCCTTGTTTTGTTGTTTTTTTTCTCAGCCAAGTTTCTCCCACCATTGGGGCTCTGCCCCAGCCGCGGGACAAGCTCTACGATTACGGCTGGTCTACCGACAAGTGTGGTAGTGTAGTGCATGTAAGTGCGTGTAAGTAAGGTGATAGAATAGGACAAGGAAGAGAATGGAAAGATCGCGCGCAGTCCGTGGCCTGTTTGATGGGATTCTGCTCTGATATTCGCCTACTGTTGATTAGATAAACCACGGAAAACAATGGATCAGAGGAGTCAGCCACTAGAGTTTACCTCTAGATAGCGTCTGAATTCGACCTATCTCTGCAGTTAAAGTCGAAAATCCTGCAATCGCCGAAACTCCAACCCTAGAACCTTACGGTCAGAGTCCCTGGAGAGACATCAGTTGATACTCTGAGCCACCGAAAACGGTGAACAACAAACAGTATGAACGCTACTCCACGGATCGTTCTGCTACTAAAATTGTGAGGATTATTGAAACTTGGGATGGTGAATCTGTCATGAATGTTACAGTGAACGTTTTATGATATGTCTCTGAAAAAGAACTTGCAAAAACATATATTATAATTAGAAAACAAATTTACAGAATAAATTTTCATTTTATTGCTTTTCATAAAGAAGCTGCAGATTCCTGACATTCACATTCTCTCATAAAAATGCTTAAATTACCGTCATCGTTCTTGCATTCGTGCGATTAAATTTTCTGGGAATGAATGTGCAAGTTTCGCTTTGATCGTGGATGTTTATATGCAGTACGCGGGTTGACATGAAACCTGAGACAAAAAATTGCAATTTTAACAAAATGGAAAATTAGCCAACTATTCTAAATGAATTGAACTAGCACAGAAAAACTGAACTTCTGAGATAATTGTTAACCGTTCTGCTATGCCAATTTTCTCGTCACATTGCTGAAGATATTGATGATGATGATGATGATGATAATAATAATAATAATAATAATAATAATAATAATAATAATAATAATAATAATGTGAATTATTGAAAAATTCAATACAACAATCCCTTGGTACGGCAACGTTAAGAAATACTTTGAAGAATTGGGTAAAGCAAAATCATACACTAGAAAATATTCCCATAAGGACATCGTGACCTTTTTAAGAAAATATGAAATGGCGCAAATCAGTTCGATAAACGTCATGTTACGCATAGAAAACGAATGAAAGCCATTTAAATTCGGAAGGAGAATAACCAGAATGAAAACCATGACTTTTCAAGACCCTTATTTCACATTCTGGAGAGAAATACCTTTTATTTTTAAATATTCTGTCGTAATATATTTTTTGGCCTGGAGGTCCATAACAATTGGAACAGCCCTCCCTCTGGCTAACATTCCAAACATATAACCCTCCTCCTCTCACCTTGTTCCCCGCCCCCTCCATCGCGCAAATCCGAGCCGCCGCGCCGCTGCGAATGCTCATAAAAACGCCAACGGACGCACTGACAGACGGGCTGGCGGGCGGCGGGCAGAGTTAACTGACGAGGTGATGGACGTCCCGGATCCGGCAGAGCGTGTCACGTTTATGACGCGCTCTAATAAAATAATAACAGCTCTTCCGGCCTCGGTTGCGTATTTTTCGGGAGCCCTGCTTTCCCTCTTTCATTCGGTGCATCGTTCCTTTGCAGTCGTAATGTTTATGTTGTACAGAGTGATACTGAAATAGTAGCTAAAGAAATAAACATTGTGACTGGGTTTATGTAAAATCCGAAAGGAGCGTAAGAAAATATGGCACGTTTCTCAACTTCAGAGATCATCGCCGATCAAAGAATTTATATAATTTTTATAAATAAATGTTCCGTACGTGGATACTAGTCCACCAGAGAAATTTTTGTAGACCAGGACAGTCGTTTAAAACCGATGGTGGTAGTACATTCGTCATCTGTTACATAGGTAGGCATTGGTAAGCGGTCGCAGTCTGAATGAGAATTCTAGAGTTCAGATATTTCTTTTAAGTAGTCTCCCTGGGACCATTCCAGTTGTTGATGAAGTGCCCTCAACAATGGAATAGTCTCGCGCAATCCTCCTTTCTCATTCCCTGATCCTCACTCCCATCCTCAAGTCCGCTCTCCCATCCTCGAGTCCTCACTCCCATCCTCGAGTCCTCACTCCCATCCTCGAGTCCTCACTCCCATCCTCGAGTCCTCACTCCCATCCTCGAGTCCTCACTCCCATCCTCGAGTCCTCACTCCCATCCTCGAGTCCTCACTCCCATCCTCGAGTCCTCACTCCCATTCTCAAGTCCTCACTCCCATTCTCAAGTCCTCATTCCCATTTTCGTGGCCTCACTCCCATTCTTAAGTCCTCATTCCCATCCTTAAGTCCTGAGTCCCATTCTTAAGACCGAGTGTTCAACCGAACTCTGGTCCACTGTCTCTTCTTCCATTGATCGAGAAATTTTCATAATAATTGCTGACTGTGATATTTCCGCGAAAATAACATTTTATGCTGCAGCATTTCTGATTGGGAGGTCTGGGGATTCACGTCGGTGGACGGCAAAAAAGCAGCTATAATCAAGTGCTGACTCTTCACGGGTTGGCAACACTGCGTCGAAGGTCACGTGTGTCGCGGTTGGTGCCTGCATATTTAATTTGAATTCATTATATATTGTAGTTGAAAATACCATTATATATTCCCCTTTTTTGTGTAATCCGAGGTATTTTGTAATCCGATATACTATCATCCTCAATTACCTCGGATTATCGTAAGTTTACTGTAGGTGGAATTTAGCCGCTTCTCTGGAGGAGAATTCGAGAAGCTGACAGCTCTGTTTGGTAGTTTTCCAACGTTTCTCATGTGAATACCAGGCGACTGCCGTCGCAGTATCGTAGCAAATGGGCCAAAAACATCCTTCGATCTTGTCCACACCATCTTTGCCCCTCCTCGTCTCTTACATACACACACACACACACACACACACATATGTGTATATATATGTGTGTGTGTGTGTGCGTGTGTGTGTGTACATATACTATATACAAAAACATTTCTGCTCTATTCTACCATTGAGATCGAGGGACCAGCCTTGAGGTTAGATCTTGTCTCGATTGAGGCGGTACCATTTTGGCGGAGATACCAGAGGGAAAAGCCGGCGAGTATATCGGTGCCATTCTCACATTCCGGAAGGGGAGGAATACATTCACCTCCCTGATAAAAAAAAGTACTACATTCGTGCAACAACACCGAAATAGTTCACACGTCCAAAAACTCAAAATACTCACTCAGGCAACCGCTCGAGGTACTGTTTGTGTTTTGCGGTGGGATAAAAGAAAATAATTTTTATTGAAATTGTACTTTTCCCTTTGACAAGATAATACCTGGCAATACTTCCACAAAAGGGGCTCCGTCGCGTGTTGCCCTGCCCATAATATGTGTTGATAACATTCTTCAGAATAAAATCGACATCGCTTATGAGGGAGATATAAATGCTCATTGTGGAATGACATTGTGGAATGCTAATTGTGGTAGCTCAGTGCATCAACTGATGTCACTGCAGCGCTTCTAACCGGGAGGTCCTAGGTTCGAGTCCTGACGGCGGCAGGATTTTCGACACTGGCTTTTCAGCTAGGTCGAATTAAGCTGCTGTCTGGAGGAGAATTCTAGCGGCCGGCTGCTCTGATCGGTAGTTTTCCGTGGTTTCTCCGATCAACCCCAGGCGAATGCCGGAGCAGTACCCTACCAAACGGGCCACGGACCGCGCGCGATCTGTCCTTCCTCTACCACATATTTCGGGAGATCGGTCAGGAGCTTAGAGTTTGTCCCGGCTGGGGCGGTGCCCCACTGGTGGGAGAGTCCAGGTTAGGGGGAAACCCCACTAGTCGACGGTAGGTCGGCGCCGGATCTCGCCATCTAGCGGGGGAAGATCACCGCCATCTCTCGGGGGAAAACATGCACTACACTAACGGGACTAATGACCGAAGTAGTTGACGCGCCCGGAAACACGAAAAAATCAATCAAAAATCATTGTGGAATGAAGGAATCACAAACGGTACGCAGATTGAATTTTCGTAACAAAGTTTATAAAAGTAATGAGAATTAAAATGAATTTCGCAGTGAAACAGTCTCGAGCTGACAAAATGTGACCAGGTAGAAGCTGGACGAGCTAAGTAATAAAATTATCAGATAAATATCAAAAGTAGCTTTGATGAAAGATGATGTAGAGATTCATTCTGCGCGGATTGTCGTCAGCAAACGTTAGGCGATATACAATACGTTGTACGTAAAGAAAAAATGTATGAAAGTCACTCACACATCCATTTGTTGAAGTTGTAAGGTTATTTTTACTGTTGAAAGTAATTTGCTACAGAAATGTGTTTAAATATGTAGGTTATTACGAAAGCCTAATATTGACTGATATATTTGTTGGACGACACTATTCTACACTATTGTACTAGGTGAGGAAAGAAGTGCAGTCAGGGCCAACAGTCAAATGGCAGGACTTGTTAAATAAAAGGTAAAAAGTGTTGTAACTTGTAATTTATTAAACAAAATGTAATTGTTAGATCATTGTAAGCAGTTGGTATCTACAATCCATGAAGGAGAGAATCGTATCTCTTAGCCCCCCAAAAGGAATCTTAACAATTGGCTTTCCATAATGATATTGGGAATATAAAACTGTGGAAGCTCTAGAGGAAAATACACAAAGTAAAGAAATCAAGCCTAAATTTTAAGTGTTTTATAAACGATAATCGTAAATACTGGATTTTGAATCATTATAAACACACAAAAATTCGTGAATTCAAATATCTTGTGAAATGTAGTATATAGGCCTATTTGCGAAAGCAAACGTATACCAGAGCTGTACATAGCGTAAATATCTTGTAAATAAACCAATTGTAAATAGATCTCGTAGCAGTGTCATCCATTCGCTACCGCGATCCCAACCTTAGCTTAATATGAATTTCGGGAGCTATATTGTTAACTCAGTGTGTACTTGGTGCGACAGCCCGCCTACGGGCCATGGCCTACCAGCAACGTCCCGGCCCGTTCTGTAAGAGGGTACGTGTGGTTAGCACGAAGACATCCCCACGCCTTCTCAACCTGAGAAGTGAGTTTTCACATCGTCACACAGCAACATATCCTGGGACATTGCAAGAAAAACGCCCATTATACTCTTACCCGACCGTGAATCAAACCCGGGGACGCGTCGTGGAAAGCGAGCACGCTGGACAATGAGCTAATCCGCGAGGACATTATTTACTTTACTTGACATTATTGACGAAAAAATCTAGTTTTTGAAATCTAAATCTCTCCCTTTTTTAAATTTTATTATTATTATTATTATTATTATTATTATTATTATTATTATTATTATTATTATTATTATTATTACCATTTTTTATCTTTCAACTATTAATAGTTAAATTGTTGGGAAGGGATTCTGAAACTCAAGAAAGCGTGCGCAGATGATTTTCTCCCCCATACATCACATACAGTTTTTGACTAAATAAATAAATAAATAAATAGACTCCAGTAACTATAATTCTCAAGACTAAAGAGTAAAGTTACAGTCTACAATTAATACAACAGGAGAATATTTCGGGGTATCTCATCAACAATATAATTAAAATTTTATTTATTATTATATTTAAAACCTTAAAACTGTAATAGTATGTAATAGTTTCGGCGAAACTTTCTCTATTAGTAGTGATAACCTCAACATATTCACCTTTAATAATAATTAGGCCTACCACAAGACCACTTGACTAACGCTATTAAGATAATTAAAAAGGTAATAAAAGTTTATGTATGTCGCGTGCTTACACCGGCAGCAATTTAGAATCTGAAAAGTAATAATTGCTATGCGCTTTGACTAGAATGAAATTTTGCTTTGAAAACGCAAAATGACAGCAACGTTTTTCTAGAATGATTTTGTATACTATACTTATCTACCAAAGAATTAGAAATGGAAGAACATACTTCGGCCGTTTGTTTACAACAGTACGTGCAAAAAATGCAATTTACAGGTAAGGTGAAATTACATTTCGTACTAATATTTCTTGTTATTTTTGTATGTGGTAGAGCTTGTGAGTAAAGTTTCACCAGTGAGTGTCTCTCAGGTGTATTATTCATATTCATAACACGTGTCACCGCTTCTTTTGGATGCTGCGCTTAAAAAGGGAGACGAGTAGAGACGGGGTTGTTTTTTCAATGACTGTATCAGTGATGAAAGGAAATTTAACGCAGGACTGAGAAGAGCTTCATTCAAATTCGCCACGTAGACTACAGGCGCAATCAACTAGCAATGAAGACACGGTTGAAGCAGAACAGTTGTTTCTATTGGGATTGATATTAACCTCTGTGCATAAGATGCATAAAAATATTTGCGATTTTTTACAATTAATACATGAAGGGATTAGAAAGCTCACCTTATCATGAATTTTTGCAAGTGACAAGGGTACATCTCCAACAGACCGCCTAAGGTGAAGACGTTCATAGAAGCTTGTTTTAAGATCTCTGGTCTGTTTATTTCTTAAAACATAAATGGTTCTCAGGCCAATCAATTTTATTGCATCTTAGGTGTAAATAACTTTTTTTAAATCAATGATTGCCTGATGAATGATTCCGGGAGCGTCAACTGCTGTTATTAGTCCGCGTGTTTTTCCTCGGGAAGTAGCATTGATCTTCTCCCGCTCGATGGTGAGATCCGGCGCCGACCGCCCTGTCGACTAACGGGTTTCCCCAACAGGTATCTCCCACTAGCGGGGCAACCCCCCTGTCGAGTCAAGCTTTGAGCTTCCAACCTGTCGCCCGGTATGTGCGGTAGTGTAAGGCATATGAGAGTGTATGTAAGTAAGGAGCGAGGATAGGAGAAGGAAGAGGAAGGAAAGATGGCGCGCGGTACGTAGCCCGTTTGTTAGGGTACTGCTCCAGTATTCGCCTGGTGTTAATCCAAGAAACCACGAAAAGCTACCGATTAGAGCAGTCCATGGCTAGAATTCTTCTCCACACATCATCTGAACTCGATGTAACTATTTAATAGTGTCGAAATTCCTGCAACCGTCGTAACTCGAACCTAGGACCTCCCAGCCAGAGGCACTGGAATGTCAACGGTTGATCCTCTGCGCTATCTCTCCGCGTTTTAAATCAATATAATCTATAAATTTTATTAACCAGCAACAGTAAATACTGAGACCGTTCGAGGTCCGAATCCACCTCTGAAATTTACTTGTATCGCGAGCGAGCAGATCAAGTTGATATTTACCAATACTAGTTATATTCCTGCTCGGAAGAACGAACCATATCCCGCACATATTTACCGAGGCATCCGTTAAAATTGCTACACAAGTGAAAAGCAAGTCAATCAAAGTTCGAGAGAATATGACAGCAGAGTTGTTGATCAAACGGTTTGGCAAGGAGTAGCAAGCATTTCCTTTCGGAGGCTAGCATGTACAAGTGTCGTCTGAACAGCTAGAAAAGACTGTTTCGGAAAAAAAGGCTACCTATAACGGAAAGATTGCAACCATTTCATATGATGTGTTATAAATCTCTGATCATATGTAACCATTTTAATATCAACTTAGTTGAATATACTTTTAGCTCGTAAGCGTATATGTCGTGATAATACTGTCCTAAAATACTGGTATCACCGAGTGAACACCGGCTGAGTTAGTGTAAGCCAACAATTGATGACACATGGGACTCTGTTCGGGATGATTTATGGTTAGAGCCACGTTGAATGCGAACATTTTCACACAAGCTAAATAACTGGATCCAATTCAGTTCCTGTCGCAAAATTGGTATCTGGCTAATCTGCACCCTTGCGAAAGGGGAATGCCAGTTGAAATCGAGACAGTAGAGACAAAAACGTTCCTGAGGTTAGGGCAATTTATGAATATGGCTCAGATGTCTATGAGGTCATGCCCGGGGTCACTGCAAATGAATGAGCTTCTTGCTGGTTGTACCTACAGGGAAAACAGTTGGTTGAAAACAAAGACATGAGGAAAAAGGGAGTTTTTTGTTTGGTCAGTTTTTTAATGTGGCTTTGAAATTGCCCTATCCTCAAGAACATTTTATTTATTTATTTATTTATTTATTTATTTATTTATTTATTTATTTATTTATTTATTTATTTATTTATTTATTTATTTATTTATTTATTTATTTAACGTCAAAAACAGCTAAAAACTGCGTGTGACGTGCTATGGGGAGAAGCAAATTTTGGTCTCTGCTCTTTCCATTTTCAACCAACTGCATTTCCCTTTAGAAAGAGTGCAGATCAGACAGACAGCAATTTTGCGCTTACCCCATGAATGTCGTCATATACATCTAGTTCACATTTATAAATTGTAAACCTCAAAAACATTTTGGCCCAGCTGCCTCGTTTTTAAACCAACTGAAATTTCCTGCAGGTAGAGTGCAGGTAAGCCAGCCAGCAGGGGCTTTTGTGCGCTTCAATTTGTTGATTGGTGATTCCGGGAGCGTCGACTGATGTCATTGGTTCCATAACTGTAATAATCTACATTTTATCACGGGAGTAGGCAGTGATCTTTCCCCGCTGGATGGCGAGATCCGGCGCCGACCGACATCAGAGGTCTCTCGTCATGTGTAATAGTGTAGTGCATGTAAGTGTGTGCAAGCAAGGGTTGAATATAGAACAAGAGTAAGGAAAGATAGCGCTCGGTCAGTGGCCTGTTTATTAGGGTACTGCTACGGCATTCGTCTGGAATTTATCGGAGAAATCACGGAAACTATCGATCACAGCAGCCAGCCGATACAATTCTCCTCCAGTCTGGGCCAGAATTCGAACTAGCTATAGCAAACTAGTGTCGAAAATCCTGCTACCGTCGGGATTCGAACCTAGGAACTCCCGCACAGAGGCACTGCAGTAACATCAGTTGATTCAGTGTGCACCTCTCGAAATAAAGCATTCACTACATTAAAGGGATTAATGACCATAGCAGTTTATATACTAGAAACACGAATCGATCCTACCTTCCGTCTCCTGCCAACACCAACACACCCACTCCTCCGTTCACTTTGCTCGACTCACGTTTTGCTCAGTTGATGCTCTGAGCCACCTCTACCAATCTTTTCGTTCGTTCTGACCCTGTGAATGTCCCATACTACAACAGACACATCAGCCTCATTCAAAAATTGATGTAACCTCAAGCACCCTTTTGTCCCTGATGTCTCGGTTTTAAACCAACTGTATTCCCTGTAGGTCGAGTGCAGGTCAGCCGGGCAGTGGCCCTTGCGTTCCCGCTGACCCCGTGCATGCCTCCGCGCCAGAGCCGACAACTCAGCCACCGGCGCGACGCAGCGGGGCGCACTCTGCCGCGTAATTTTCTTTTTTAGAAATATTCATAAGCGGTCGCCGGTTGCAGTGCCGTGGAGATGAGCGCAAGCCCGGAACGTGTTAGCGTCATCTCGTCCGCGGTGCTCAGCGGAATAAAGAACGTGCCTTGTTTACTCTAGTGGCGCTGTAATAGCCTGGAGAGACTGGGTAAAGAAACTCGCTTGATGTTTTGATCCAATGTACACAACAGGAGGGCGCCAAGAAAAATAAGATTCTCGAATTAGATATTCTGTTGTATCTTTAGAAATCTTGTTTTTTTCGGGCTACGGACTGGTTTTTTAAAATTTAGAACAGGAGCGAAGTGTGGAGGGTATTTTTTAAAATATTAACAAAACAATAGATAACAACTTTTACGTAATTTCAAGGAAGTGAAACTAGGTCACTCCATGATTTGTTTCAACTTAAAGAATTTAAATCAACAAATACAATGAATTTTCAAGTGCAATTGTTCCTTTAAAAATTTACGTTAAGGTTAAGGAGGGAAGAAAATAATCTAAATTTTATTACATCATTCATTTGTTTGGTGTGTTTCTAACGTAGAAAACGAATCGCAAGTTCAGGATATTCGTAATAACTATGTCTTTTGCAATATCCATAAACCAATTCAGATACTGCAATTTGTCTTCCATGAGATTAATTTGCTATGGCATAAATATTCTCAAGACCATTGGTAGGTTTAAAGAGAAGTGTGAAACTAATTGTTGACTGCCAAATTCACTTCCCAAACAGCAAGGCATTTAGAGGAAAAGTGACATATTCCACAAACAGTACGCAATAATCGCAGTACCCAAGAATGACCTCACCCCCTTTCAATGGGTACTCTGTTTCCAACCTAACCCTTACCTATCTTGATCCGAGGAGTTCCTACTGATAAAGTATTAAACGTCATTAGGTGGAAGGACACCAAATGACCAACCAAGTCTGTTGTTTGTGTTATCGTCCGTGTCTCGTTCAATACTTTACGTAATACCATTTTCTTGTAAGAAAAATAATATAAATAAAAAATGTTCTTGCCTTTGCTTACGTACGAATGCAACGCCCCCTTCTATATCGATTCAGACGCGAGTCCAAGACCAACTATAATATTTGTCTTGGCGAGACATTTAGATTCGATTGTTTAATACGTGGTGGCTTTGTTTGACACCATTAAAAAGATAAATCTCTACACAGGGCATTGTTTTCGACGATCATCGGCCTCAATGCTGGTGGAAAACGTTTGGCGATCAGCTTGCTTTGAAAGAACTTGGAGGTTGGGAGTCCTCGTCTGTAGTCGAAACTTACATTGAACAATCTGTTTCAAAAAGAGTTAAAATTTCTAAGCAACTATTCAGCACAACCAGATTGCATCAAATGATTCAAGTACATCGACGTCGGCACCTTCAACTTCTCATGAAGGTTTAGAAATTAGTAATAACAGTAACTGCTCATTCAATATTAATATTCATTATACTGAGACATTAGAAAAATGAGTTAAAAATAAGAATGTTTTAAGTGCTGAAAATTAATATATTATGTTTTACGTTGTTTGTCATTTGTCTTAAGAGTTGAATACATATTTTGAAGCTCATGCAATTCCTTGATGTCCGGCGGGCATTAAGATTACTTTTTCATTCCTCTATTGGTTTTTGTTACGCAGGTGTGTTTACAGCACAGTATTACGAAAAATATTAAGTAACCGCGTTGGTGACCTGCGTAAAGTACACTCATAATGTAAAGTGGCTCGTGCGTGTGTAAAGATTACAAACTTTTAGGGTATGTAGGGGGTTAAGGATGATTGCTGTGAATGATCATGTGGGAAATCAGAAATATTGAAATTATTATATGACATTTTCCTCTGGTTGAAAGGCAACATATCATACATTAAAGTTTGGCGGGTACACTTTTTGATGCAAAGGGTTTTCGTGTACCTTCCGAACTCAAGTGGTAACAACATGTAACTGCCAAACAGTCTTTTGTCAATCGCGATTTAACCATGTACTCGATTCAACGTGTCTGACAAAGACAATTTAACCAACTCGTCATGCAGGATGAAGGATCCTACAAGTTCTGTTATTTTTCATTAATTTCTCAAAAGGCTTTCGTTCCTTTATTCTTCTTCAAAATATTTGTACACATGTTGTCCTATCTCCTCATCTTATATTTAATTTCCTTCTTAGCACCATTCTTCAAAAGAAGGTGTTCTCATTCTTATTTTCTTCCTAGCCATAATTGTCCATGTTTAGTTTCCATTCAACGCAATGCTCCAAATGTAAATTTTTATTATCTTCTTGAAATTAATGCTTTAAATATTTTATGTAATAACTTGTTCGTTTCAATGAAAGTATTGTGGCATACCAATATGTGACATAATATGGTACAATATTTATTATAAATTGCGTAAATTATAGGGGATAAATATATGTGAATATGCTAGCATAGCAACGGTAAGCGAGCCGTCGTCAAGGTCAACAATCTTCATGCAGTGACAATCGCGGAGACGGCTAGTTCATTTTGTATAGAATTCAGGGATTGACCGAAAAAGCAGTGACAGTCGTGAAGACGGCTAGTTCATTTTGTAAGAAATTTAGGGATTGGCTAGGTACGGAAGTACATCAAGTGTTGTCTGTAAATAAACAATCGAAAAGATGGACCGAGCTTTGCAGGGCTGAAAGAATACGATAGGCATTCATTCTGACTGATGCCGTGGTGTTGAACGGATCGTGCTCCAATTAATGTTAGGAGTTTTGTGGGACTTGTAAGCATCTACTAGGGAGTAGATATTGATAGAACTTCGGATTTGAATGCTATGTGTGATAGTAAAACTTAAAATATTTCAAGTGAACGAGTTAGAAGGACATTGAGGGCTTAGGAAACGTTATCAGTAAGTGGACTGGAATGCTAGCAGCAGATAGTTTATTGATCGTTGAGTATTCAGCAAATGCGTGGGACGAACTTGGAATTCGTAAATTGGCGAACGAAATTTATTAACGAGACTTTATTAACTTCGCAAACAGTGATGAACGGTGATTGAAGCGTGCTTCTGCAAGAAAAGAAGAGAGAAGATGATATCTGGACCTGAGGACAGCGACGTCGGAGAAGAATGAAGATGGTCCAAGAGCGCGCGAAGACGAATACGAATTTATAAGGTTGGAACAGGTCATGACAAAGGGTTTTTTATATTGTGTAAAATCATTAAGTACCAAAATTGTTTAATAAACTTCCATGTTTTGTGAAATGAATACATGATTCTCATTGAGCCAATTCTAGTAACGAAGTAGCAAGATAGAAATATATTTCCTTTTCAGATTCCTCGACCACTCTGTATAGATGGCAGATCGAATAATCATCTATTAGCATACAACAGTGATTATTTCTATGAAACCCATCGACCCAGGTAGCCGGAAACTAATTTATTTTTAATTAGAGTTGGAGGTTAACTTTTGTGATAGTATTAGCGTAATCTTTTCCTGGCGCCCATTTATACAAATTCGGAACGTATTGAAATAAATCATCAATATATTCAGTTTATTTCAAAATGCCGCCTCAAGTGAGGCTGAATTTGTTTTAAATTAGACAGTTTATTTCAGTATTATTGTCTTCATTTGACCGTGCTTATTATCTTCAACTCTTTACACTACCTAAGTATTTAAACTTCTCTACATCTTGTATTGCTTCATTTTGCCCTTTTATAAATATCACAATTCTTTTTTTGTACATCATCAGACGTATTCCATTTGGGATCTTGAATATATTTTATTATTTAAAACTCCATGTCATCCAATGGTCAGTAACGGCACTTCATAGTAATGACATGCCTTTCCTTTGTATGAATAAAGAAGCGACATCTCATGAAAGCATTTAAAGCAGCATTAAGCATGAAAGCTCTAAAATAAAGCTCATTAAATCATACAAAACAAACTAGCGCATTGTCGTTGATAAACGTCTTTCAGAGCAGTCAGGATTTTTATTGCTAATTCAACGACAATCTTGTGGGCTTCTTTACAGCTTAATACGGTCGCCGTGCTCCACACGCTCCCCGCCCCGCCCTCTGCCCATTCCGACGCCGCCAGTCGCCGGCGTTTCCCAGACGCCCTCCGACCCGCACGGAGGCGGCTGACGGTGGCGACGCCGGCGGACGCCGGAGCGACTAATGAAATTTGACGGTCGGGACGCGTGTTCCGGCCCATTTGCGCCGGTGAATGCTCCGACCGCCGTCGCTGCCGGCGCCTCCCAGCGAGGACGGGTGACGCCGCCTCTGAGAGCAGAGGGGACGCTGCAGGTGGCGTGACGCTGACGTGTCCACTGTCATCAAATATACTAGCACCAAAAACAGACCGTATTGCCCAAAACCACCACTTCCATCACCACCAGATCCAACACCGCTGGTCGTCAACACGCTGATGTTAACGTGACCACTGTCACCAGATATACTAGCACCAAAAACAGACACTATCGCCCAAAACCACCACTTCCATCACCACCAGATCCATCAACACCACTTGTCGTCAACACGCTGATGTTAACGTGACCACTATCATCAGATATACTAGCACCATAAACAGACACTATCGCCCAAAACAACCACCTCCATCACCACCAGATTCATCAACACCGCTTGTCGTCAACACGCTGATGTTAACGTGACTACTATCATCAGATATACTAGCACCAAAAACAGGCACTATCGTCCAAAACCACCACCTCCATCACCACCAAATCCATCAACACCGCTTAGACACTATCGCTAGAACCACCACCTCCATCACCACCAGATCCATCAACACCGCTTGTCGTCAATACGCTTATATTAACGTGACCCTTACATGTCCACTATCACCAGATATACTAGCACCAAAAACAGACGCTTTCACCCAAAACCACCACCTCCATCACCACCAGATCCATCAACACCGCTTGTCGTCAACACGCTGATGTTAACGTGACCCTCACGGTTACTATCACCAGATATACTAGCACCAACAAGATACTATCACCAGAAACACCACCTCCACCACCATCACAACCACAAATCCACCAACACCGGTTCTTTACCCTACGCGCTACTTCCATTCCCTCTTCCCAACTGGCCGTTTCCATCTCCACCATAATCGTCGATACCACTGTACTAACACCTAATATTTAATCGAACTCAGCATATCAAGTTGCAGTGTTATATAGCGGAAAACACACGTAATTAATGACTGTATAACAGAATGCAAATAGAATGAATGCTACGTGTGAGGCGTATCACTTTATAGCTTTATAGCTTTATAGCTACCTGCCTCCATCACTAATACATTACTAATTTCTAACGCGTGCAGAAATTGAAAGAAAACTGCGCAGGCTCCGCTCCGGTAGTTTTATGTGTCGATGGTATTGTGTTCGGTTATGATTAATTGTCTATGGTTTTGTAAGGTAATCAAGAACTCGGGAAAAATACAAAGACAATGAAACTGTTTCCTTTTGATTGAAAAAAATATATATTTCGTATACTATTCAACCAATTCTCGTATTGCGCATACTGTTTGAACTTTCATACTCAGTTCCTATTCCTTATCACTAAGCTGACGACATGCGACACCGAGGTACCAAAGAACAGGTAGCCCGCCCCGCAGTGTTATACAAAAGTATTTTATTTACTGCTCGTGAGCAGTGTGTGCGCTAGTGTTTGTAAAACCACTTTGAATAGTTCCGTTCAGCAATACTTTTGCTGCCAGAAGTGTTGCTTTATTGTTAGTTTTTTCATCCCTATGTGAGAAGATAGAAACGCTCTCTACATAGAAAATGAATAAAACACAGCACAGTGCTGATGATGCTTCTTTAAAGCAGTAACACATTTATGTTTTGCAATTTGTAATATCGTTTTCCCAACATCAATATATTCCTAATAAACAATCTATTACACAGTCCAATGAAGGAATGACGATTTTAACAAAACACCGTACGCATATTCTGATAAGGATACGGGCCGTACACTATCTCAAGTACTTAAGGATTAACAACTCCTTTCTCAGCCTTGTGGCGCCCAACGTGGGGCTCCTCCTCGCCGCCGCCATCGCCGCTTCCAACAGTCACGTGGCGCACGCCGCCAGATTTGGCGCTGCGGACGCGCGCCTGCACGCGCCTCCGGGAGCACACGCGGCCCCCGCCCCTCACCCCCACGGCCCGCGCGGCAGGTCGGGGCGTATCGGAAAGCCGTCAGTCCGCCGCTCGGGAGGTCAGCTCGTGACTCATTCCCGCGCTGCCTAGGGGTGAGGTGTCGGTGAAGGAAGGGCAGGAGATGGAGTAGTGGTGGTGGTGATGCTGGGGGGTGGAGGTGGCGATGGTGATGGCGGTGGCTGGGACTAACCGTGAGGGTAGTTGTGATAATGTTGGAGATGGCAGGGGTGATTATTTAGTGCAAGTAGTGGTGACAGGTGATGGAACAGACCGAGGCACTAAAGCATAGTTGGTGGTAAGGATTAAGGCTGGATTGGGACACAAACTGAGATTGTGTTGAACTGGAAATTTGTCTTGGATCGGAATGCCGGGAGACGATAATGGGGTTAACGAAAACAGAATTCGGGGCCTGGACCAGAAACGGGAGAACAGGTGACGCGACAGGCCACGGGATTGATGCAGGGACTGAATCAGTAATAAGAATTAGGGTCTGCATTGACATTGGTGCTGGGATTGGGACCGAAACTAGGATTGTGATAAACTGGATATGAGGCTTGGAGCCCAAAAGCCGATGGAGACGGTGATGGGGATGCTAACGCGGCCAGAATTCGAGGCCGGTAGCGGGAATGGGAGGAGAACAGCACTCAAGAGCGAAGCGAAAAGCGTCAGTGATGCTGACGGGGCCGAGAACGGGACCGGACAAGGTGGTCGAGATGAAGGTCTTGGTGGGGGGACGGGGACGGAATCGAAGTCAGTCGGGGCGGGAGACGGGAGCGAGGGCGGAGATGGGGTTGAGCGGGCGTGAAGTAGGGGTGGGGCGGTGTCTTTGGCGGTTGCTCGGGCGGTGGAGGCGGGCGGCCGCGTGCTCGCGCGATTTATACCGCCTTATAAACCCGCGGCGGCGCATCCATCTCGGCCGCCGCGGCTCCTTCTTCTGGGCCGTAAGATTTAAGGCCCCTGCATCTGGCGGCGCCGCGCGCTTCCGCCCCCACCGCCTCCACGACGCCCCAGACTAATGACCCGAGGCCACTGAGCGGTGGCAGCGGTAACGGCGATAGCGGCGGTGTTGGCGGGGGCGGCAGGGGCGGTGGGGCAAAGGTAGGGCGGGGGCGGCGGGGCGGCGGGGCGGCGGGGCGGCGGGGCGGCGGGGGCTGCAGGGGCGGCAATGGAGGCGGGACGGTGAAGACGGCGGGGGCGGTGGAGTGGCGGGGATGGTGGGGGCGGCGTGGGTGGCGAATTCGGCGAGGGAGCGAGGGCGGTAGAGGTGGCGGTGGTGCCTCGCATCGTGGCCTCTCAAAAGCCGCTGTGGAATTAATTCAGTGGATGTCCGATTCGTGAATTGAGGAAATGCTCGTTTTTACTTCGACCCGATCGACTTGTTAATGCAATAGAACTCCTATGCACACTAACTTCTCCTACGCATCCATTTACTCGTAGCGATCGAACTTTTTGAATTGATGTTTAATGACCGATGTATTCCAAACTGCCATTAAGGAATCACTCATCACTCCGATCAAAGGCTATAATTTTAAACTCCTCAATCTTCTGAGGGTCTTAATTTGACTTCCAAGATTCAAAAGAAATAATATGACCTACGTTATGCAATTTTCTAGTAAATAAATCCTGGCACTGTAGACTCAATGACATGGAAGTGACTTTCTTAATAAATGTTATGACGTTCTCAACAGCTCAAATCACTCATAATTTCTTTAATGCATTAAAAAGACGTCTGAAATGTTTTAGATACAAAAATATAGTATTTTCCCGCAATTTTTTTTCTGTTTTCTCAAATAAACGTTTGTAATAGCGTCACTATTTGTGATTAAGATGATTCGAATTCTCGATAATTTGAAACCTCTTGTCTCTTTGTTCCTTACTGTTCTAAAAAATATTTTGAAGTAATGGAGAGACTTCTTAACACTGTTGTGACTAAGGTATTTACAACTGGATACAATTCAGAGTACTGAAGATATGTACTTTGACCTCCTGGAATGCATAGAGTATTGTTATATTTTTTTCATTTTCTAACGATTCGTGAATAGCGAAATCCGATTTGCAAGTACACGAATGAAGGCATAGAGAAGGCAAAAGAGAGCGTCTTCCAACTCGGGAAGGTTAATGAATGAAACTTGCGAATGTTAATTAAATCCTTTGGAAATATTTCAGAACCCGGGATCATATTTTTTTGTTTTCTCATTATTTACGAATCGTTTCCGTATTGTAAAACTAATTTTCAATATAAAAAATGTAGATTTTATAGCAGTAACAATATGATCTACACCAGCCACAGCGAGTCACCCGCTATGTGTGAATATTGATATCTTGAATTATGTCGAAATGTGACTCATTTTGCACTCTACGCTCTTTTCAATTGTGAGTCAGAAAAATACACAAATAAAATAAGCTATTCTTTTACAAAAATCGAGATCTTTATTTTTATAGTTTTAATTATTTATTGTTTTAAGTACCAAAACTCAGTAGAATTGTCAATTATTTAATTGGCTCCGTGTTGATTTTATAACAAGTTTTATTACATTACTTCCAGTTAGACATTAGTGCAAAATTTAAGCTACTGATTATAATGTTAACCTAACAATATATTATACACAACATGTATCACAGAATTTAAACGAAACTAGATAGTCTGCTTTGAAAAATGTTAAACGAAATTACACATTCTATGTAGTACAGTTTACTGTAATTCGTCCATCAATCAGAAATTGTACATCTTCTATTTCAAATACTTCCACGTAATATCAAGAAATGGAAATCCCAATTTCCTACAATGTTAATAGTTATGTTTTTAAAAAATTACTTGTAAGTAGTTGTGTTATAGTTGTTATTTGAAAGTTTTATTAGTGTTTATAATGGACACATATTTTAAATCATTTTCTACATTAAACTGTTATCCATATTTTACTTGATTATTAGTTATTCCATAAGTCAGTGATAACTTGGAGTTGAATGACAGTTACTCATATTTCACTAGCAATTTTTAGTAATATTTCTCTTTTTCGTAATTCCTGTGATTTTAATTATCCATTAAATTCATGTAATGTTTTAATTTTTGAAATAGTCACACTAAATATCACTCGAAGTGCTGTGATATTACTTATGATACATTTTATTCGCTAATCTGGTCTGAGCGATGATTTTAATGAACGGCTCTGACAGGTTTAACGACAGAATGCGCTCACGTAAGACATTTCCAATATTTTCTCGTGCTTACGCATGGTGTTATATGTTAAACAAACATCCCCATTCATCGTCGTTGAGAATTTGTGGAGAAATTAACATTTAGAATAGCGGGATGCTTGTTGTGGCTAATCTTGTTACGCCCCAAGCCCTTCATAAGAAATCTTTGTTTCAATATGTTTTGGATTTCGCTAACGAATCAACCTTTCCGCTTTCTCGTGGTCTTCGCAACGCGCTAACTCCGCGTCTCGCCGAAGGCAGCGACTCCGCGGAATCCTATTTGGAAAACTGCGCGGGGGCTAATGAGCCGCTCTTCCGCTCGCGTGCGCACCGCGCCAAGGCGCCACGCCCCCTCCAACGCACCCCCTCTCCCCCACCACCGCGGCTGGCTGGCTGGAGGAGACCTGCAGCGGTTACACTGTTCTCGGCCTCAGTTATTCGTGGTTTCTTCGATAAAAACAAGCAAAATGCCTTAGTATAGTTCTAACAAACTGGCCTCAGGCTGCGCGCGATCTTTCCTTCCTTATTCTCATCCCCTCCTCTCCCCTTAGAGATACAATTACATGCACTACACAACAACACATGCCGACAGTCCAGCCGAGAGCTTAGAGCTGGTCACAGTTGGGCGCAGTCTCACTGGGGGAGATACCCGGAGAGGGAATTTCTTTGCAAGCACCAGATCTCACCATCCTGCGGGGGAGGGACACAGCCACTGCTTGGTTGACTGACTGATTGATTGATTAGTGTTCTCGGGCGCGTCAACGGCTAAGATCATTGTTCTTCTAAGTGTAGTGCATGTTTTGTCTCCGGAGGTGTCGAAGATCGTTTCCCCCTGGATGGTGGGATCCTACCCGTCGGTTATCAGGGTTCTCCACAACGAGGTGTCAATTACCAGCAGGGGCAAGCCCCGTCCCAGCTGGGACAAGCTCTGAAGCTCCCGACCGATCTCCCGGCATGTGCGAGATGTAGTGTATAAGTGTGAGTGTAAGGGGCAAGGATAGGTCCAGGACGGAGAAGGAATGATCGCGCGTGGTCCACGGCCCGTTTGATATGAGATTGCTTCGGCATTCGCCTCCAGCAAGAGACTGAATTCGAAAGACCTAGTGAGCTAATGTCGAAAATGCTGTCACCGTCGGGATTCGAACCAAGAACCTCCCGGTCAGAAGCACTGCAGTGACATCGGGTGATGACCTGGCCAAGTTCCGAAAAAAAATCATTCACTTCATTAAATGGACAAATAACCATAGCAGTTTATCTAATCGAAACACGAATCAACCCTACCTTCCATCTGCTGCCAACACTCCCAATTTCTCCTTCAGTTACGTCTTGCTCGCCAGCCTTACCTCGCTGCACGACATTCCCTGTGACCCGCCACTAACGCCGTTGTAACCATCGCCTCACCATAGACGCGGCCACAGTCGGGTTTCTTGTAGCAACACCAGCTTTTCTCGGTCACCGTTTCCTGTGCATTCGCATTCGCTTCACTTCTGCCTTCTCCACCTTCTCATCCTCCATCACGTCTACCTGCTTTATTCTTGCCGTATCTGCCAACAGCCAGCGATGCTCTATCCCCTCCCCCAACCCTCTATTGCCACCACCACCATCTCCACATCGACCACTCCTCCATCTTCACTTACATCTTCATCTTCGCCTCACCACAGTCACAGCCATGGTAGTTTTTTTAAGAAACGGCTAGCAACGCCAGATTTTCTCGGTCACCGTTTCCTGTGCATTCGCATTCGCTTCACTTCTGCCTTCTCCACCTTCTCATCCTCTATCACGTCTACCTGCTTTATTCTTGCCGTATCTGCCAACAGCCAGCGATGCTCTATCCCCGTCGCCAACCCTCCCCTATCGCCACATCGACCACTCCTCCACCTCCACTTACATCTCCATCTTCGCCTCACCACAGACACGGCCATGGTAATTGTTTTTAAGAAACGGCTAGCAACGCCAGCTTTTATCGGTCACCATTTCCTATGCATTCACATTCGCTTCACTTCTGCCTTCTCCATTTTGTCATCCGCCATCATGTCTACCTGCTTTCTTCCTGCCGTATCTGCCAACAGCCAGTGACGCTCTATCCCCGCCGCCAACCCTCCCCTATTGCCACCACCACCATCTCCACATCGACCACTCCTCCACCTCCACTTTCATCATCATCTCCGCCTCATCACAGACACGGCCACGGTCGGTTTTTTTTTTTAAGAAACAGCTAGCAACACCAGCTTTTCTCGGTCACCATTTCCTGTGTATTCATATTCGCTTCACTTCTGCCTTCTCCTTCTTCTCATCCTCCATCACGTCTACCTGCTTTATTCCTGCTACTAACAGCCAGAGACGCTCTATCCTCGCCACCTCCATCTTCGCCTCTACCTCCTCACCTCCGCCAACACCACGGCCTCTGCCTTCCTGCACCTCCCCCTCGGGCGCATCCTCGCCGCCACCGCCGCCTCCTCCTTCGTTTCCGTCCTCGCCTCTGCCTCGTCGCCGTGCTCCGCCTCGCGAGGACGGATGCCGCGCACCTGCCTCTCGTGCTCATAATCGTAATGGGGCGCGGGCGGGCGCGTACCCGCTCGCGAGCGCCGCAGCCTCATTCGCAGCGGCGGCGCCAGAGCGCGCGTCCTGCGCCGGAGGCGGCGCGAAAGGGCGGCGCGAAGCGGCGCGACGCGACGCCACGTCATTTCGAAAAGCGTTCTTCGTCATACGGCGCTGACGCCCTATTTGACTGGGAGAGGTGGCTCAGTGCATCAACTGCAGTGCCGCTGAGCGGGAGGTCTTAGGGAAGGGGAAGGAAGGGTCGCGTGCAATCGATTGTCTGAGGCGAAGCGAAAGGAGCGAACTGATCCAGCATCCACCAGGAATTCACAAAAGAAAACAACAAACAACCGATCAGAATAGCAGGACTTTGAAATTCTTATCTGGGCAGTAAAGTCCGATCGAATGAAAATCCGCCTCCATCGGAATCCAAATCTAGGAGCTACCGGTTTGCAAATCTTCAATTGAGGATTTGCAGCTGCGAATGAATAAGGTCACATTTTGATTCTTTCTTATTTCTGAAAGACTTCTTCTCATGATATGTTTCCTTTTGTCTCTCGTTGCTATAAAATGGATGCAGAATAGTATGGAAAAATATTTATATCTCTCTCCCTCTCTCTCTTCCCCTTCTTTCTTTGCCTCTCTCTCCCTCTGTCACTTTATCTCCCTCTTGTTGTCCCTCTCTTCGTGTTATAAAAGCGAGTCTTCACGATTATACTTAATATCACTCTGTCCATATGCTGAACATTTGTGTTGACCTTCACGCAAATCTGGGTGAATTGAGAAAATACGGGGTAACCTAATATGTCTCATTTACTTGTCGTATAAGTAAATTGAACGACAACCATGGTTCTTATGAAGGCTAGTATGAATGCTAGTTGTTATGAGGCATCAACGTTGTTGTCTTTATTATCACTCAATCTAGATAATTTTGTTATATGTGTAGAAACGATGTTGGAGGCAAGGCCTGAAGGGAACAGACTTCTTGGAAGTCCCAGAGAAACCTGGGAAGGCTATAGAGCAGATCTCATAGGAATGGGCTAACAACAAGGGAAGTAAATCGCAAGGCACAAAATAAGTAGGAATATGTCAAATGGCTATCCCGACACTGAAAGACACAAAGAGAAAGAAGAAGAAGAAGAAGTGTAGAAACGAGATGTGTGTAGTGAGAACATGGAGAAATTTCATGGAATAATCTGTCTATAACACTGTTCGGCAATTCATCGGATTATTCAGTGCAAGATGAAGCTTTGTTCATTACACTGTTATTTTCTAATTCAGTTTTCTTTTTGCAGGAGTGAGAAATGGAGAGGATGGAGATGAGAAAATAATTCTTATAACCAAAGTCAGAAATTGCTACTCGAAAGATATAAAAAAGGTCAAATGATTGTAGCTATGCAAACACACTGAAACGATTTTCACTTTCGCTCTGTTCAATTCAAAGAAGATTGTGTTGAATTGAGACAGCAAGTTAGGAGGCAATGATTATTATTGCTACGTCATGGACTTTTTGATTTATTATAAAAATGTAACTTCATTAGCAGCTTAAATTCTGATCTCTTAGAAAGAGATCAGAATCATCACAGTGATTAGTAATAATTTGTGAAATGGCGTTCAGTAAAATAATGACATAAATTTCACTTTTAGAGTAGATTAATTTGTTATATAAACTGTTTTAATGTTCCCAAACACAAATATAGAATTTACTACAATATCGAAAAACGTTTTGGAAAGTTTTTGACTGAACAAAATTTATTTTATGAATGAGAAACAATTCTGATTACAAAAATAAACAAAATCATTTATAATGCGCGAGAAATGGGTCGAAACAAATGAGCAAAAGCATAAAATTTGCTATGCGTCATTCGCCCAACCGGAATTATCTGGTTCTGCATCTACTGAATCGAAACTGTTTACCTAAAATATGTAATGTGCACACGTACTGGAGCAGCAAATGGAAAATAATAATAGATTTAATGCACCAAAATAAATGGAATTGACTAAATTATTTGAAAATTTTATTTTCAAATGCTATAAATTTTGTAAAAATACACCGATGTATAGGACAATGGTTCAGTTATCAAACCACAAAATTGTACTTTTTTATTACCAACTTGAAAAATCGATGTTTTATTTCTGACGGCATTAGTATGCAATATTATTATTTGCGAAGAGACTAAATACATTATATTTTTTTATACTAATTCACGCATGCACAACGTTGGCTACTTTTTAATGTTTTTTAATTTTAGTCGAATCTTTCAAAGCCCATTAGTTATTTTTTTCGGCATTTTCAGTTCCTGCTGTTGACGTACACACACTTCTCTCCGTGAACGTATTTTCAAAAATTTTTAACAGAAATGTCCTAAAATTATAATCATAAAGTTATAAATTTAACTTCAACACTCTCCCAGATGTGTCATCAATTATGCGTAAACAATCTTTATTATCGAATATTAATGTAAAATACTGAAAATTCACTAAGAATCTTGGGTTGATGCGACTGTAATAAATTAAAATGCCATGAAATAATAGATCTTGACAATACATAAACACCAAAGACAAGTATCTGAATATATTAGAGTACCCAATATAAATAATTAGTAACAAGACAAACGACATTTACATCGACTGGTTGTATCAATACCCTGAAGCCTAGGATGTACTTTTTCATTACTACTCCACATTGTGTTACTTCGCCTTCCCAAACCCCGTAACGCCCCTTCCTTGCAATTTCCGTAATGGAAAAGTTCACGCTGCAGCGGGAGCCTCCAAATTAACTACACCAGGGAGTTTCTTCCAACAGCCACAAAATATGGCCATGAAAACTTGCGGTGAAATATTTGTGAAAGCGATACTGCATTACGTACATTCAGCTTCATATTTCAGCGAATACTTCAGTTACACTCATAGCCATTCAATACAACCATGCAATTTTTCCGTGGCGTAATTTTGCTGAAACATCACTAACAAAGAAGAATAGTCGCGACGCGAGGACACGACTCGAGAGCATCTGCGAAGGTCAAGAGCACGAAGAATTGATTCATTGATTTTCTCGTGTTTCCGGGCACGTCATCTGCTTTGGTCATTAGTCCCGTTAGTGTAGTGCATGTTTTTTCCTCCGGAGATAGCAGTGATCTTCCCCCGCTGGATGGCGAGATCCTGCGCCGACCTACCGTCGGCTAGTGGGGTTCCCCCTAACCTGGACTCTCCCACCAGCGGGGCACCGCCCCAGCCGGGACAAGCGCTAAGCTCCCGACCGGTCTCCCGGAATATGTGGTAGTGTAGTGCATGTTAGTGTAAGTGTGTGTGTAAGGGGAGAGGATAGGACAAGGAAGAGGAAGGACAGATCGTGGCCCGTTTGTTAGGGTACTGGCACTCCGGCATTCGCCTGGTGTTGATCGGAGAAACCACGGAAAACTACTGATCAGAGCAGCCGGCCGTTAGAATTCTCCTCCAGACAGCGACTGAATTCGACCTAGCTGAAAAGCTAGTGTCAGGACTCGAATCTAGGACCTTCCGGTCAGAGGCGCTGCAGTGACATCAGTTGATGCACTGAGCTACTGCTCCCGGTGCGCGAAGAAGTAAAAGACACAATGCATATCTGAAAATTAAAAAAAAGACAATGTAAATAGATTTTTTTTGGCAGCCAAACTAATCTAAAGTAATTCATTGATTGTTACGATAAGTGAATAAATGGTTTGTTCGTTTTTATGAAATAAGACTGATTATTAAATCAAATATTGTGTGCAATCCTAACCCAATCGACAAGTACACATCCAGGATTTTTTCTGCTTTGTAAAAACGGCCCGTTAACGTAAAACTGCGTATAGGTAAGCAAACTCGAACTCATGAAAGTAAAATTTGTCTAGAATATGTTAACTTTATTTTGAATGAGCATGAGCTAAGCTAGGTAGAAATAATTAGAATAAATTAGAGAGAATTAGCTTATTTATCTCTAGTTCGTCCATTAATGGAATACGGGGCTGTTTGTTGGGACCCTTATAGAAATTCCCAAAAGGAATATTTGAATAGAGTACAGAGAAGAGCGTATACATTTGCTATCCGAGGGAATAGGAAGAATGTTGAATGGGAGTCTCCAGAAATTAGGAGAGTTAAGGCAAGACTCTGTGCCCTGTACAAAGCGTATGCCGGTTATCCAGCTTGGAAAGATATCTACATCCGATTGGGTAGACCTTCGTACTTTAGTAGGGGGGATCACAAGCACAAAATTCAGTTTAGGCCACAGAGAACAGATGTTGGAAAATTTTCATTTGCAAATAGAACAATAACGGACTGGAATAAGTTACCTGCGACAGCCTTGGAACCCTTTCCTCTAGGTGTTCAAAGATTTAAAAATAAATTAACTAATGGTATTTGTAAACTTTATTAATTTAATAATTTGGATTATTATATCAGTTTTTATTTGATTATTATTGATATTTTTATTGCTATTATTATTGTGTTAATTACTATTAAATGCGTTCCTGTTCTAAATATATAATTATATTCAAAGTAGTATTGTATTGAAGTGTCGTGAAGTGTTGTGCAGTGTAGTGCAGTATAGAAGTAGAAAGAGAAGTGAATTTCAAATATGAAGTGAAGTGAAGTGTAATTAAAAAGTCGTGTAATCTTGTATTAATAGTTTCAAATAACTGTGCAGGTCAACCATAAAATGTAGTTAAGGCTATTATTGTTAGCATTTTTTATTATTATTATTATTATTATTATTATTATTATTATTATTATTATTATATTATTATTATTATGTCTTTAAATAATTTAAAGTTACATTGTTAAATAAGTTTAAGTTAATATTAGTAATATGTAAATTGTAGAGTTCTGCCACTAGGTTGTATATACCTACCTGCAGAATAATAAATATCTATCTAAATTAGTGACGGAAAGAGTGTATCTCATTTTCTTACCCAACGTAGGGCAGATTAATTAGACAAGCAATATTGAAGTATAGATATGAAATTTATCTCAATATGTACGCAATGTACGCAATAAATACGCAATGTAATCAACGCTGAGATGCACTAAATGAACATTATACAAACATCAAAATTAAATTAGATTTGTTCAAATATTTTCATGGTGTGTTCAAAGTTTTATTTCCTTAGTTACTTCCATGATAAATTAAATATATTGCATTCAACTTCGTTTTATTTTCAAACAAGTTTTGATCCTCCAAATATTTTTTAGGATAATTTACTTGAATAAATAACGTAGCTAATTCATCTTAAAATGTCAAATTATACACTGTGATGTTAGCAGTTAGAACAGGACACTGATTTCACTGGTGTTCCCGTCATCTTGTCAGCCGTCATCATATTGTTTGTCTTTTACATTTGCGTCTTAAAGGAACTTCTGCTACTTACGAAAACATAGCACATACTGCACTTCTGTGCACTGTCAATTCTTTTAGATGTTTTGTAAATATTTCTACATCTACTTATCCGTAATTTTATGTATTTTGTTTCATTCTACTTTATAAGAGATATATTCAAATTAATGAGTCTATCCATCTCAGTATCATGCTTATTATTATTATTATTATTATTATTATTATTATTATTATTATTATTATTATTATTATTATGTTTACACATTGCTAGTTAACAGTAAGACCGGTTCTCAAATAAAAATAGGCTTTTCGCCAAGTGTGTTATTTGCTACAATATAGGAATCTGAATTTAGAAAGTTCCGGATAATGCGGCAATTATATAAGATGAGAGACTTCAAGATTAATTTTAAAAGCATTGCAGGGATATCAAGTTTTTGAAGGTTTTCATTGGCATGTTTTTCTATAAGGCCATTACTGGAGATTTATTATTATTATTATTATTATTATTATTATTATTATTATTATTATTATTATATTATTATTATTATTAAGATCATACTCATTAATCTTTAAAATCACTCTTATAATCCAAAAGCATGACATAAGTTGTATTTAAGCGCTTTCCTCAAACCACTTATTTGCTCATGTCCTTTCGGCATTGTTATAGAGGGCGCAGTGTCGTTTATTGAAGTTGCAGCATTACGAAAGACAGTAACGGAGCCTCGGCAAGCAAAGGCGTCTGCCTGTCAGCACACGCCAGAGTTTCCCGCGCATCAGCAGTCTGGCGATAACGAGGTAGCGAAGAGAGCTCCAGCACTTCGCGAAACTTGTCAGGGCTAATTTCCAGAACGCAACGAAAGTGACACACATTCGGCTTGAAAGCTCAAGTGCAACGAGCGTTTTAGTCTGCTTCACAGTAGACGTAAGGGTTACAGTGAACAGTTTCGGTAAATTTAACGTTTGATGGGTTTATATAACTTGCAATTTCCATTCCCGACTATCGCGCTATTAAAATGAGACTATTAGTATATTGTATGCTCCTCCGGTAGGTTCCAGTTTCTATCGGTGTCTCTACTCTTCGCATTTAAAATATAAGTGTGACCTTAAAGGAATTATGTTAGGCGTTTATGATAACATTTTTGTTATAGTGTCATGTTTTTCATTTTAATGAAACAAATGCTATTCTAGGAAGAGTGGTAGGATAAAGAAAGAAACAGGAAATTAGAAGAAAAGTCTAAGAAACTAGGTTTAAGAAATAATTATATTCTCTTGCAATAAAGGTGAGAAATACAGTATGTCCATCGAATGGAAAGTATCTACATGTAAAAATCCTTAATGGCATTACACCAAGCGCAACAAGAGATTTACGATTTTTATTCACAATTGATGAAATAAAGCAAATAAGAAACCGGGCGAGGCGAGTGCCCACGTTGTAATCTAGATGAATATGAGTTTCGATTTATTCGCATTGATTCTATTCATTCGATTGCTGGCTTTTCATTTTCTACGTTTCCACAGCATTATTTTAGGTATTCCAAAACATTTCATCAGATCTAGTTTAACTACAAATTTTGTAATGTGTACTATTAAAATGCTCCAAAATTAATATTCTCTATAATCGCCTTCATATTGCAGATTCTGTTTGTAAGAGCAATATATCACATTAAACGGAAATTTTCTACCAATGACGTTTTTCCATTGGTTTCACACAAAAAAGTGAAAAGAGAATAAGTAAACGTAAAATAAAACAAGTGCTGCTAAAACCGCACGTATTTTCTCCCCTGTATTTTTAGGCAAAATTTCGCGAAAGTACTCAAATTTTTGAAAAATTGTACATGACCTTATTTAAAAATCAATTTTTAAGGGACAGATCACATTAAAGGAAAAATCTCCATCTTGATAATTGGAGTTGTAGGATGTCATTGAAAATAATTTGAACTTGTGCGATTTTCGAAAACTTAGGGTTTTTAACGAAAATTAGACCTACACCATTCTCTTAAACGTTATTCACACTATCCACCAAGAAAATTTAATAAAAACAATGAAGCAATTTTTTCGAAAATTTGGAAAAGGTCCCAAGGGCTTCATGTAAAGTACCCCCCAAAATTAAAATACCGGTTTCAAATTCAAGGGGCCACGACATCAGTCAGATCGATTGGGGAATATTAATTTTGGAGAAAATCTACTGAACGGTTAAGCCGCTATCGTTGTTCACAGACGAACAGTCAAGACGCACAGATGTTTTGCCATTATTCTATTTTTTGGTGTCAAAAACCCACAAAACATGGATTCTGACTACACCACGTGTTAGAGGATTTTTTTTCTAATTTTACCAACTTAATGTATCAACTTTTTCGCTACCAGGGTCTTGTAAAAAGAGTTTTTCTGCCAAAAATTCCCCCTTCTTTCGTGCAGCATTGCATTACTTTCTCTCAACTACGTAGTGATGAAATAAAAAAAATGACAGAAGACGAACTAGACAGAAGATCAAACGAAACGAAACAGGACAGAACGTACAGGACAAAAACAAGACAGGACGTACAGGACAAAAACAAGACAGGACAGAACAGGACAAAAACAATGAATGCTTCCAACCAACCAACAAAACAAAAACAAAAAAAATCTTCGAAGAAAATCAAAACTCGCAGCGGCCGATTTCGTGCCGGCTCAGTTCCCCGCCTCCTGGCGCACGCGCACCGCGGCAGCGTTCATCCCTGGGCCGGCGCGTGAGCCGCCAGGTGAGGCAAAGCGAAACGACGTGACTTGGAGGCGCGCGGAAGCATCAGCGCGACGCCGCGGCGCGCGCGGACGCCGCAGCTCTTCCGATCGGCGGAGGAGGCATTAGAGCGCGCAGGGCGGGGCGCATACATATGAGACGCCCCCCCCACCCGCCCGCCGCAGATAGAGGGCGAGAGAATGCACTGTTCCAGGCGGTGGATACGTCTGCGGGGCAAATGATAGGGCGTGGCGGAGCTCGCCAGTGGCCCTCGGGAGCGGCCGTGGAGAAGTGAGGGGAGGATGACGTCTCCCCGCTGCCGCGCCTCTTCGAGCTGTGAGCTCGCCCTGCTTCAACTCACCCGTCCCGTTGCAACGCACCATGCTTTGCGAGGAGACGCCGCCCGTTTCTTCGCCACCGCCCCGTTGCTTCTCGTCTCGCATTGCCACGTCCCACTGCTAGGAGCATCGTCGTTTTTCTCGCTTCTCCTATCCCGTGCCTCACTCTCCGCTGTGCTCTTTCCAGTGTATTTATTTTGTTCCCACACTATGGAATGTTTTTTGTTCCACTATGTTTACTCATCCACTCCATTCACTGTTCTTCTCTAATCACTGCTCGTCCCGCCATGCACTGTTCAATCTCGGCATGATCTATTCTGTCCCACAATGACTTGTTCTTTCGCAAAATGCCTTGTTGTGCCCTATAATGCATTGTTCTGTCCACAATGCATTGTTATGTCCCCCAACGCCTTGTGTCACTTCCTTCTACGGACTGTTCTACCCCCCCTCTATTACGAAACTGACTCCTGTCTTTCCTCCCGCATCGCCCTATCTATTCCGTAACGCCCTGTTCTATCCTGTACAGCCCTTTTCTACCTCGAAAAGACCTGTTCTCTCCCTCCTCTCAAAGGTCTATTCTATCCCGCAACGCCCTGTTCTGTCCCTTCTTCTAAAGCTCTGTTCTGTCTGGCAATGCATCTATCATCCCACGGTCTGTTGTGTCCCACCTTACCCTGCTCTGCCTTGCTTCTTATACAACATCCTCTTCCGCCTCGGCATTCTCTCCGTTCCCCGCCATTCCCTCTGTTCTCCCGCCATTCCCTCATCCGTCTCTCCCGCTCCCCCCACGCTCCGCCTCGCCACGCCCCCTCTCCGCCCCCCGCGGCGAGACGCGGCGCCGCAGCAGAGCCGGGCTGAGCGCCGGCTTACACATGCAGCGCGGGGAGCGCCTGAGCTCGGATCTTGCGCGCTCCCTGGGGACGGGCTGATCCGCGCGCGGCGGCGGCGGCGAACGCATAGGCGAGAGTGGGCGGGGATAGGTGGGCGATGTGGCAATGGGAAAGGGAATGGAGGCGGATCCCGGGTGGCAGTGGGAGTGTTGGTTGGGGAGGGGCTGTAGCATCCTGCAAAGGTGGGGGATGGCGATGGGTGGGATAAGATGGGATCTAGACTGTGGTGATTGGCCTTTGAGAGAGATTATGAATACTTTTTTTTGTATTGAATAAGTTGGAGCACTAGCTATGTAGCAAGAAGTGTAACTATGTAGTAAGAAGCATGTGGTAGAGGTGGGTTGTGGGTGATGGAAAATTAGGAAAATAGTCTAGGATGGGCTGTGAGACGGGGTGAGAGACGAGATGTGGGATGGAATGTGGTATGGGATATGGGATGCGATATGGTATGGGATGGGATGGGAGTGGGAGTGGGATGGAATATGGGATGAGATGTGGGATGGAATATAGGATGGGATGTATGATGGGATTTGCAATGGGATGTGGGATGGGGTGTGGTACGAAATTTCGGATGGCATATGGGAAGGGATGTGGGATGGAGTGAGAGACGAGTTAGGAAACGGTTGAGAGACGCGGTCTGTGATCGAACCTGGTATGGTAGTTATAAATATTGAGCATGAGGGTCCAATCTCACTTGACAGATTTAGCTGTAATCAGTTTCAAAAATACAAATACATCAAAATTGAGAGCAACTTGATGTGATATATCTTGTAAACTCAATTTTCTGTTACTTGTTATTCAGCATTAAATCTATAAAAATCTGCTTCATCATCGAGTCAAAATATTTATTTAAAAAAAAAGACAATTTTGAAGCATGTTGCATGTCCTGTGTAACAAAATAATTGACGCTTCTAAAGCTACATTAGCAACACAAAAGAGCATTTTTACGATTTTCATTACGTTGCGACACTGTAATATTCGAAATTTTCATAATATTGTTCTCTCAAATCCTTCTCTGTTATCCTCTTCCTGTCACTCTGCATATTTTTCAATAATCCAACTTGCATCAATTGGATCAATAAAGCTATACATTTGCTCAATTGAGTACAACCACACTGACTCTCCATTAAATACAAAACTGAAGAGTCAGCGCGCGGAATCCGCCACAGCGCACATCACCATTAGGCGCTGCAAATTGAAGTTTATATTTTGAATTTCAACGCTCATACGGTAAAAGCTTTCTGATCGATTTTAAAAATCTCTCGATGGTTTTCTAGTTTTGACTAGAGAATTTCCTAACACATAGAGTATCAATAAGTATTCCGTTTCTTTCTAGTTTTTCGATTATATTTCTAACAAAATGTTGACAGTAATTAATAAATGATGATGGTAACTACTAGCATTTAAGTAGTATGAATACTAAGCGAACAGTTTTGGAGACTAAAAGATCTGTTCAAATGTACTATTTCAAGTCCATTATAAGATTATAATAGGAGTGGTTTACTTTTCATAGAGTTCCCATTTGTTATGTTTAATATTTGTTCCATTAATTGTGCTCTCATCTCAAACCGATAAAACCACCAACACTATCGTCATGTGTGACCTGTTTTGCTACTATCTGCCATTTTCCTTTTTTTTTCGTCTATGAAACAAGTTAAATATATTATAATGCCTCGTTTATTTTTAATTTTATTGCTGCAATACAATTGTTTCCGTTCGATTTTGTATGTTGTGTCCTGACAAACACTTTTTTCGTAATAATATTTTGGATACGATTCAATTTTTTGAAATTTCAATAAATTTGTGTTTTGCAAACTTGCAAGGCTCTTTCCGAAGTTGACAAATTTCGAAATACTTTGGCACGGAAATGTCTGTAATGTTTTGATACATACCCTTTTGTGTTCTATCGTTTAAAAGTTCACGCAACTGTACACAACCGTACACATTTGTTAAAAAATGTTTTTTGAAAAACACTTTTATCAGGCCATCTTCATTTAATTTCCAAAAACTTCCTAAATTTGGATTATTTTAATATTAATTCTTTAATTCAATGTTTGTAGAAAATTTATTAGGTGGTTAATCTGGATCTTACATCATTATAACTCAAATTCGTACAATTTTTTACAACGTATGCGTGACTACTTGTTTCAAGCAAGAGCAGCTATTCGCTCCGACTTATTTTTGTTTCAGAACATATTATCCACCTATCCACACACAGTTCAAAACTTGGGCAGTATGCCCTCTTCATTTCAGTAAGAGAAGGGTATTTGTAACTTTTTGGAAAATGTATTTTGATATTTCACCCCTTTTGAAGAGACTGAAGATACCTAATTGTTGGCTATGTAATTTATTTGATTCTCTAATAAGATGAAAACCTTATCCTCTTTGGAACATCATTACCCCTGTTTCGTGTAACAAATCTGGAAGGTTCGTAATTTTCTTCGGAACAGAACTTTTAAAAACAGGTGATGAAGTATAAACTTTCGAGGGCACTGCCTCTGACCGCCTCTGGTCACCCCTGGCTCTCAGGTAGCCACAGCAGTGAAGTCCTCCAGGGGGACCAAAGTCCACAGGGAGCAGCCTCTCCCCATGGCAACACTACATCAAAGATGAATTTGCATAAAGTGCGAGTGACGCGCCGGTGAGCTCGTAAGTCTCCTTGGAGTTCGCAGGGCGATCGGCAGCCGTTTCGCACTTGCCCTTCGGAACCCCCCCCCCCCCCCGCTACCCTCGCCCCCACCCCTGCGCGCACGGGAAGGCGAGAAAGAGGGGGCGGCGCCCTTCAAACAGGGCGATTTTTATGCCCCTCCGAAAAGTTTCACGATTTTGACGGAGCACTTTCCCAGTTCCTCCCCTGCAAAGGATTTTCCTGCAGCCATCCTCACGGGAGCGTTTTTCCTCGGGTGCAGCCGCACCTGCCGCCGCCCGAGAGAACGCGAGTCTTCTGCTGCGCAGGAAACAGGAAAAAGAAAAGGCGGTCCGGTTTGCTTATTAGCATTAACAAGAAAACTTCCGCATCCGGCGAGTTTTTTATTTCTGAGACAAAACGCTACAGGATTTCGTTTTTGTAAAAATTTAAAGTGTCTTCTTTCATCTTCATTGCAGCAAGTAAAAGGTGCGTAGTCCACGCTGAGCCAGTAATGTCTGCGGAGGAGGTGGCACGACGTTCAGGTGCAAAGCGTGGAGCCGACGCGGACTTACGGTAGGCTTTGAGTTGCGCGAAGGAGGGTCACTAGGGAGGAGATGGAGCGGACGAAGGATGACGGCGGGGCGGTGACGGGGCGGTGACGGGGCGGTGACGGGGCGGTGACGGGGCGGTGACGGGGCGGTGACGGGCGGTGACGGGGCGGTGACGGGGCGCGGGGCGGTGACGGGGCGGTGACGGGGCGGTGACGGGGCGGTGACGGGGCGGTGACGGGCGGTGACGGGGGCGGTGACGGGGCGGTGACCGGGCGGTGACGGGGTGGTGACGGGGCGGTGACGGGGCGGTGACGGGGCGGTGATGGGGCGGTGACGGATTGGTGACGAGGCGGGGGCGGAGCGGGGTCGGAACGGGGATGGGGTGGGGGTGGAGAGGAACGGTTCGGGCGAGACGAGTGCGGGACGGGGTGAGTGTGGGACGGGGCGAGGGCGGGACGGGGTAAGGGCGGGACGGGATGAGGGAGGGACGGGGTGAGGGCGGGACGGGCAAGGGTGGAACGGGGCGAGGGCGGGACGTGGTGGAGGGGACGAGATGGGGCGGGGCGGGGCGAGTGCGGGGTAGGGACGGCGTGTGGTCAGGGCCATAACAAGGCGGGAACGTGGTGCGGACGGGGAGGAGCGGGTTGGCGGAGACGGAGATAGAACCGGCCAGTTTGAGAAGCAGGGGAGAGATGATGGAAGGTGGTACACGAGCAGAGACGGAATGCTGCCGATGCGATCTGTGGTGGGCACTGAGGTGCGCCAGGAAGGTGCGTGGCGTGGCGGAACGGGTTGGGGCGGCGGTGGCGGCGGGGAAGGGGGCACAGCCGGGAGGCGAGGTTGGGCTGGAGCCGGCCGTGAGGGAGTGGAAGTGCGACGGGGGCAGAACGAACTGAGGCGCGGAGCGGTGGAGCAGGGTCGAAAGAAAGTGGATGGGATGGGTCACACAGATTACGAGGACGGGAGCGGGACCGGGGGGAGGGAACTGCCAAGGGCGTGTGGAGCGGGAGGAGGGAACGAGGGGGCGGTTTTAAATCGGGAAAGGGAGAGGGGAAGTTGGTGGGGCGATACCAGGACGGGGATCAGGTTGGGAGCGGCGGGGAGAGTTGGGCAGGGGAGTGAATTGATTGATTTTTTCGTGTTTCCGAGCGCGTCAACTGCTTTGATCATTAGTCCCGTTAGTGTAGTGCATGTTTTTTCTCGGGAGATGGCAGTGATCTTCCCCCGCTGGATGGCGACGGACCACCGTCGGCTTGTGGGGTTTCCCCTAACCAGGACTCTTCCACCACTCTCCCACCAGCGAGGCACCGCTCCAGTCGGGACAAGCTCAAGCTCCCGACCGGTCTCCCGGAATATGTGGTAGTGCAGTGCATGTGAGTGTAAAGGGTGTAAAGTGTGAGTGTAAAGGGAGAGGATAGGACAAGGAAGAGGAAGGATAGATCGCGGGCGGTCCGTGGCCCGTTTGTTAGGGTACTGCTCCGGCATTCGCCAGGTGTTGATCGGAGAAACCACGGAAAACTACCGATCAGAGCAGCCGGCCGCTAGAATTCTCGTCCAGACAGCGACTGAATTCGACCTAGCCGAAAAGCTAGTGTCGAAAAATCCTGCCGCCGTGGGGAGCGGGAACCTAAGAGCTCCCGGTCAGAGGCGCTGCAGTGACATCAGCTGATGCACTGAGCTACCGCTCCCGGTCAGGAGAGTGGAGCGGAGCGGGTTGGGGCGGGAAAGGGTCTTGGCAGAGACGGCGCTGGGCGGGCGGAGCGGAGGCCGCGTGGGTCTCTGCGCCGTGCCAGGACGGTGTGTGGGCGGGGGCGGGGGCGGGAGTGCGGGCGGTTGCGAGGTGTGAGCGAGGTTTGGAGAGGGCGGGGGGAAGCTGCCGGGTCTCGACGGCGCCTTCGTTACCACGCGCTAATTAGCAGGTGCCGCGGAACGGCATTACCAACACAACAACGCACGCAGTATTGCCAACCGCGCTCCGTTCTGATGGCACAAAGGGAAAGCGGGCGAACACGTCCCCGGCGCGCGGTGGAGAGTGTGACTGCGGAAGGGGCGCGGGGGGGAGGGGTGGGGAGGGGGAGGGGAGGGCCAGCGAGATGGCCGTGCGCGGGGTTCGAGTGTGACTGGGGATGGAGCGCAAGGCGGGGAGGCGGCGGAGAAGATGAAACGCTCTTTAGCGGACAGGGAGGTGAGTGGATTGTCCATGAGGGATGTAAAGGGATGTTGCAGGGGGAAATGGAAGGTTATTGAGGCGGAGGCAGCGAGAAGTGCAAATGAAGACGTGGATGACGAACACACAGGTGGATGAGAAAGAAATGAATTGAGGAAGTGAAAATGGAGAAATTGTAGTCGGAGGCCAATGATGAAATGATGGCGTATTCGCGAGAAATGAAGATTTGGCGGAATGTGACGGTGGCGGTTTAAAGAAGGTGATGGAAGTGGAAGGGGCATGGGAGGTTAGCGGGTTCGCAGGAGATGGAACCAATGGAGAAGACAGGAGCGGAAGTGATGGTGAGGCGGGAGACGGGGTGGGAGGCAGGGTGGAGGCGGGGAGTGAGGCGGAGCGGGTCGTGAGACGGGGCGGGGCGTGAGGGGGGCAGGGCGAGGGGGGGGCGGGGAGGGGGGACGGGGCGGAGCGGGGCGTGAGGCGCGGCGGGGCGTGAGGCGAGGTGGGGCGGGGCATGAGCTTGGGCAGGACGGGGCGTGGGGCGGGGCTTGGCGCGGGGCGAGACGGGGCGGGGGTTAGACGGTGCGGGGGTGAGACGGGGCGGGGCGTAAGGTGGTGTGGGGCGTAAGGCGGGGTGAGGCGTGAGGCGGGGCAGGGTTGGGCGTGAGGTGGGGCGCGGCTGGACGTTAGGCGGGTCGGGGTGTGAGGCGGAGCGGGGCTGGGCTGGGCGTGAGGCGAAGCGAGGCTGGGTGTGAGGTGGGGCGGGGCGGGGCGTGAGGCGGGGAGGGGCGTAAAGCGGGGCGGGGCGTGAAGCAGGGCGGGGGTGGGGAAGGCGGGGAGATAATGGAGTGGTAGGCGGGGGCGTGGGAGAAGGGCCGCGAGGCGGGGCAGGCGGCGGGGTAGGTGGCGGGAAGAGCGGCTGTTCTAAGGCGAGGGAGCGAGGGGCAGTCCAAGCGGGGTAGGCGACGACTTCGCAGGCGGCGTCTGCAGGTGCCGGACGCGCGCTTCTGCCTTTGACGCCGGACACGCAGCCTCACTCGAGAGCTTCAAAAGGAACAAACGGAAGGAGCACCACAGAAGCCGCCACCTGCCAGTTTCAAAACCGTGTCAATGCATTCTACGAACACTCAATGAGCGTCAACCTTTAACCCTTAATGTATCTCATCAATCTGATTACGACATCTGTAGAAAAATAACGTGGGCCACGAATCGATGTTTTTTATAGTAAACAGTACCTCTCTTTTCAATCATTTTCTATCATTTGTTTTTATCAATAATTACATCAGCAGAATTTAATGTTTTTGATGGTATTTCTTGGTACAAGAAGTGTACCAGAGGTTGTTAAAATTCGTGAATAATTATGCCAAAGTAATGAAGTGTTACATAAAATTGGTATTTCTTAGCAGTTGTGAAAATATCGTAAATTAATTAAATATAATGTATCTAGAAAATAGATACAAAACTGAAATAATTTTGGTTTTTATTAATACTTGTTTAAATATAATATCGAATAAGTGTGTATACTAGTGCATTAATAGAAAGAAGTGAGTGTGTTCCAGGTTGATTGTAAAAAATAAGAAATTTTCCATTTTTAATTCGTGCATTAGAATACTTTCTTATAGTTTCAATGTTACAATCAATTTAAATAATCTCTTCTCTCTACCTCTATCCTATTTAATCTATAGTTTATACACAGTTAAGTGTTTGTTTTCTAATCATTTGTTTCATAATTTTAATTTATGAATATTTTAACTGTATGCGCATTGCAATACTTTATTTATTTGACACTGAAGCTCATAGCAACACTTTATTTATTTCCATAAAGAACGTTTCAAAGGAATGCATGGTTTTTATGCAGAATACAGAATATGCATTGGCAGTTTTATTAACAGTTAAACTTCCCAATACTTTGCAGTCACGGTACCAATGAAAAGGTTTGTTGAATTCAGTACTTTATTAGGTTTTCATGCATTCTAAAAATGTAAAATGATATAAAATTGTAAATTAAAAACTAAAAATATGCACATTAATACCACATTTAATTAACGCATTCACAATTTTGAATTTCATTTTACATATTACAAAATTGTGGTTAAGTTTATTAAGGAAATCGCATTATATAATTAAACATCCTAAATGAACTGATAAAATTTTATATAAATATGTATATGATATCACTAAATTTATTTTGCCACATTTTAAACAGAAATAAGTGAAGAATCAGCACTTAAATCTGCAATGTACCCCAATCTTATAGTTTCAATGTAGCATAAAATTATAAATTAAATAAAGAAATTTTATAGTTGAAGAAAATCAAGTAGTCTCATCGTAAGAAGTAGTTTGCGAAACATTGATTGTGTTGCAATTCCACCCCATAGTTAGCGCCGTAAAAATATATACAGCACATAATCTTATAAAACCTCTCTGCGATAAAAAAAACAGAAATTAAACTATTCAAAACTAGTTATCATGATTGTAGTACCTACAATATTCGATATTTAAAAGAATTTAATCTCCCCAAATCACTCTATGGATCCACTAAGAAGAACCATCATTCCTTTACTTCACAAACTGAAAGAGTCTCCTTGGGCGCTTGAAACACCACCAAACAGTTTACGAAACGGTCATAAGAAGTAAACGATTCAGCAATTACCTTCATCCGCTCATCCGGCACGAGTTTCTCATATTGGTCTATAAAAAGTGCCACGAAATGATTATCGCAATGCGGCAAGGGGGTGCGCCCGAAAGCATCCCGGTCACGTAAAAGTGCTTACCTTCCTCAAATGAGCCCAGCGCGACGCTCGTCACCTATAAAAGAAACGGCAAAAGAATAAAAACATAACGAAGGCAACTGAAAATGAACATTAGATTAAACGATCCATAAAGCAAAACCCCGAGCTCACAAACAACCCCATTAAAACGCAACAAAGCCAGCGAATTGCCAGAAAATTATTTTCAGCTCTCACTTAAGGGAGACTGAGCTCGCGTTCTGGGCACGCAGTGGAGCGGGGCTCCGTGGTGACAGTCGCTGAATACAAAAAATCCTCGTATAGACGTAACGCAAAAATAAACCTGTTAATATTCGCTTTCTTAACAGCCGTGGAAACAGAAATAGATTTAGTAATAAACTCTAGACAAAAATACCTTCAAATACTGCTATCAATGCGTTCAATGAACGAAGAAATTTCCTTTTAACCGGTTCCTTTTTTTATAAATTTGGTTGTTGACAGTTTGAAACTCGGTTCAGACGCTTCAACTTATATTCACTATGACATTTTTTCTCATATATAAAACATGTACAAAAGATTCATAAATATTTTAAAAAAATCGTTCAAAAAATTGTTCTTCACTCACTCATTACAGCCACAAAACATTTTTTTTAATTTTATTGCCTAAATAATAAAGTATATCAAACGAGCAAAGAGACGCATCGGGTGTTTGAATGCAAGAGACAATCGGATTTGACTACAATATATTACTTAGATAAGATTTCAAACAACATTATTTTTCAGCACTTACATAGGAGCTTTGACGCATGTAGCTTATTGTCAATGAAACAAGACGAAGGGAGCATGTATGAACACAATTTCGCGTAAGAATTTTTTCCCGCTGACGCACTTAAAGGTTGAAATATGTTTTTTTGTATACCATCATTATAAACGACCCTTTTCGATACCCCGAATCGTGCATAATCCAGTATTTTATCGCACGCTACATGACGTCATCGCCATTATTAAACGCGACATGACGTCATCACACATTCAGCCAATAGTAGCGAGAGAATCGTGGGGAGGTAGAAGAAGTAGGAACAGCCGACCACCGTTTTCTCGCACGGATGTCAACAATGCCATCTTGAAATTGATTTCCAGAGGGCGTTGGACGTCAAGCACCCGAGACGTCAGAAGAAAGTTGTTTCGCGAAATTAAGTTTGATTCTCTTGTAAATTTGTAATGCTGTTATACAAAAAATAGCGTATGCAACTCGTTTATGTTGTTGCTTTATTGCATTCATACAAATTTGAAAACTCGCTCCTAACGTCGCTCGTTTTCAAAACATGTACTCACGCAATAAAGCTTAACATTATAAACTAATTGCATAAACTACTATTTCCTAGCAACCAAAAGCTTCTCCTCGTACATAAATTCCTATGCATACATACAATCATGAAAGATAATGTGTGGGATGTTTTTTCTGTTTAAAGAAGCTACTAGAGAAACCTTCAGCAAGAGAATTGAAACCCATTTGGTTTTCGTAGATTTAGAAAATGCGTATGACAATATTTCTTTCTGTAAATTGGGATTAGCAATGAAAGCAAATGCGAGCAGTGAAAGTACTGTAGGTTAATTGTACTAGTGGGGTGAAGATAGGTCGGAAAATATCTGAGGAATTCCGTCACCAAAGGTCTGCGTCAAGGATGTGCAATCGCTCCCACACTCTTCAAAATATATCTAACATCTTCCCTGGAGGGATGTAGACAAACTTGCGGAAAATATGACAATTTCAGCCAGAACAGATAAACTATTCATTTTGCTTTTTGCTGACGACCAAATGATGATGGCAGAAGATGAATCTGATATCCATTACATATTGAGGAAGTTGTTTGAAGTTTTTTATCAGAAATTGTGGCTAACAATAAATATCTCTAAAACTGAATATATTGTTGCTAATAATGTGAACAGAAAGGTGCTACAAGATGTAATTACAAGTGTATCAAAAGAGTTGGTAGCTTCAAGTACCTTAGAGTAACGTTTACCAGAAATAGTAAAAGTGAAGATGCAATTATTGAAAGAATAAGAAAAGGGAAACAAGTTACAAAACAGCTGCACAATACTTTATGGAGCATACAAATAAGGCCCTTCAATAAGATAAATATTTACAAGTCTATTGTAGAGAGCAACCCACGGAGCGTAAGTGTAAACAACACAGCAACTAAAGAAGAAATTAACCGAAATGGGTTATTGGCTACGTTGTGATCAGTTCACGATTGAGGACAGAATAAGGAATAAAGATTTGTTAGCAAGACTAACATAGAGACCGCAATTTTAGTCACTGTGAAGCCAAAATGCCTGCGATGGTATGGGTACGTGCGTCGAATGGATGAGGCAAGGTGACCAGAAAATAATCGAATGGATCCCTGCTGAAAGAAGAAGAGGGAAACCAGGGACAAACAGAAAGGCTGTAGTAACTAAAGCAATGGATGTAAGAAAGCTGCAAGAAAACCACTGGAAAGGTCGTAGAAAATGGAAGATACGATGCGATAAGCGCCTGTAATTTGTAATAAATTCGCAAAAATAAATAAACATACATACTTACATACATACATACATACATACATACATACATACATACATCCCACTGTGCAATGTTTTCTCTTCAATTTGAACCATCACCCGGATAATATATTTTCATCGGACCCTGTGAGATATCCTACTTCGATGATGTTTTCACATCCAATCATTTGTTCCCATTTCGATATGTTTTTCCAACTTATTGAGATTTTCCCACATCGATGAATTTTCCCATCTTGATGTTTTCCATCTAGATTATGTTTCCCATCTCGATTTTTCGCACCTCAATGTTTTTACTCTTTTATAAAATTTTCTGATTTCCACCAGATTTTCCCAACTTGATCATATTTTCCTGTCCAGTTTCTCATGATCTATTGAGCAAATACTTAAATGATCTCTGGCGTTGGTTCTAGCTAGTAAATGAAACTTTACTGTCTGAGCATGTTAAAGAAAACATGAGATGCCACTTTTTCCTAGAGGCGGGAGGAGTGGAGCGGAGAAAGATAAGTTTTTTCGTTTGCAAAACTATCAAATTAAATGTTCAGATTATTTACCATTGTAAATAGTTTTTTTAATGAGAGTAATGACTTCTAACTTTCAAATGATGCAAAACACGCTCTTTGGAACCTTTGTCTATAATTCAGCTGTATGAAGTAAAAGAACCAACCTCAGTAGTGGTGTGCATAAGGGCAACGCCTTGCATCTCAAGCGTGCCAGGGATTGGAAGATTACAAGTTCGATCCCCACAAGGTGCCAGAAATGTTTATGATATAGGTAGCATCAATGAGTGTGTGGATTCAGTGGGATTCGAATTCGTGTACCGCCTGCACTGTTTAGAGATTTCTGAGGTTTCCCTGATTACTTACAAGCGAATACGAACGCTCGCGATTCTTCCTTCCCAATCCCGCCCTCATTCCTAACTTTAGGACTGAGCTAATAGCTCATCATATTAATTCAGAAAATCATCGACAAGCGTTGGGTATCCGCAATGTAGCGGCAAGTTCTGTGACTCTCGATTCCGATGCACTTAATGTAATTTGTGCTGGGAGAAACCGGAAAACATATAAAACGGAAAAAGAGAAGGGTATGGATTACACAATCCCAGTGAGTCACACTGAAGGTGAGTTCTAAAATAACGATCGAAAAGTTGGCAACAGTATCTAGAATGCACGTTTCCAAGGCCGCTAATGTCTAATGGGGAGAAGTTAACATATTGGCAACAGTAGCTGTCTTGGGACTGAGACCGCAATTAGTAAAAAGAGCTTCAATAAATAGTTTTCCATTTAGTGATTTAATTATACTCATTAATTCCACGAAAAATCGTTGAGTATAAAAATAATGATTGCACGCGTGCAATTAAAACTCCACAATCAATCAGAATCCAGAAAAAGGATATAAATCGTTTGTGTCACTATAAGAGACGCGGTCACGGTGTTTCGGCTACGAAACCTGAAAATGTACATCCGAAATTAGGTACCTACATCAACTAGAGCACACAACAGTACCTACAGCAATAAATAAATAAAACAAAATCGGCGAAGAAAATGGTTTAAAACTAGCTGGCTAATGAAACAAAGAAAAGATTTAACATGAATAAATTAAATATTTTGCATGTACAAAATTTGGTTCTAGCATGTTACAAATGTAAAAAATAGAAATCAGTTGTATTTACCGTTGTAGAGAGTATGTCATCAAAACTTATGAGTAAGAAGTGACTCTTTTTTTACTCGCTAACATTTATATTCTCTCTCATACCTCACTTTACTTTTTGTGGGAAGTAATGTTTTCAAGACTTTGTCAGCTTCTTTTAATATTTCATCCAAAATAAGTTCAATATTTTGCAATGATTTCTTTATCTCAAAGCCACTATGGTAATCCTCAGTACACACCACAAGACTTATTAAGATAGGTGTGCTTGACAGCTCGAGCCGGCTGGGGTGGTGGGAGATACTTGGGCAAAATCCCCGCAAGCCGATGTAGGTTGACGCCCGATCTCGCCAGCCAGTGGGGGATTGATTCATTGATTGATTGATTGATTTTTGCGTGTTTCCGGGCACGTCAACTGCTTCGGTCATTAGTTCCGTTAGTGTAGTGCATGTTTTTTCTCGGGAGATGGCAGTGATCTTCCCCCGCTGGATGGCGAGATCCGGCACCGACCTACCGTCGGCTAGTGGGGTTTCCCCCTAACCAGGACTCTCCCACCAACCGGGCACCACCCCAGCCGGGACAAGCTCAAAGCTCCCGACTGATCTCCCGGAATATGTGGTTGTGTAGTGCATGTTAGTGTAAGTGTGTGTGTGTGTGTGTAAGGGGAGAGGATAGGATAAGGATCACGCGCGGTCCGTGGTCCGTTTAGTAGGGTACTGCTCCGGCATTCGCCTGGTGTTGATCGGAGAAACCACGGAAAACTACCGATCAGAGCAGCCAGCCGCTAGAATTCTCCTCCAGACAGCGACTGAATTCGACCTAGCTGAAAAGCTAGTGTCGAAAATCCTGCCGCCGCCAGGACTGGAACCTAGGATAGTGGGGGAAGATAACCACTTTCTTCCGCGATAAAACATGATCCACACTTAAGGGACTAATTACTCTAACTGTTGACGCGCCATGAATCACAAATCTATCAACCAACCAATCAATCTTGTTGTTACTGCGTTTATTCAATATTTTAATATTACCTCGTATTTTTTCTTCTCCAAATGAACATTAATTCACGAAATGATGAGTCCGCTGAATAAACCGGCGTAAGAGCTCCTTTCGACCTCTGCCTGACGCCTCATCCGCTCTCCGATCGCCGCCCAAGTGGCCTTGGGCGCCCGGGGACTCCGGTTGTCGCGGGGGCGGGGCGGGGCGGGGGGCGTCCCGGCACTTTGCACGGAGCCCCTCGCTCCCCCTCGCGGGGCGCCGAGAATTTCCATTTAAAAGCCTGCCGCTCCACTTTTATAGAGGTAATTTGCGATGACGAGCCCACGGGATGGGGCGCGGGGGAGGGGAGGGAGCCACAGCGGAGGCGGACGGAGTGATGTGGGAGACAGCGGCCGGGAGGAGGGTGTAGAGGGTGAGGAGGAGAGGTTGAGACAATGGTGGAAGAAGGGAAAGGATGAACAAGGAAGTCAAGAGGGAGAGAAGGAGGAAGAGAGGGCGGCATAAACGTCAGAGAAAGGAAAAGTGTAAAAAGAGTTTGAGGTGAAAGGGAAAAGGAGGAAGGCAAAGATGGAAAAAAAGGTTGAGGTGAAGATAGATAAGGAGGTTGAGGTGACGATAGATAAGGATGTTGAGGTGACGATGGAAGATGATGGTGGAATGGAACGATGGTGACGATGGAAGGATGATGGAAGGTGAAGGTGGCAAAGGAGGTTGAGTTGACGATAGAAAAGGAGGTAGAGGTGAAGATAGATAAGGAAGTTGAGGTGACGATGGACAAGGAGGTTGAGGTGACGATGGAAGAGGACGTTGAAGTGAAGATGGAAAAGTAGGTCCAGGTGGCTGAAGTGGAACAGGACTTGGATGAGGAGGATGTGGAAGAGGAAAACGCAAAGGATGAGTCAAAGAACAAGGAAGGGACTGTCCTGTTCTTGTCGCTTCAACTTGCTGTTCTGTGGACTGTCCGCCACCTAGTACTTATGCAAACGGTGCTTCAAAATGCGACGCAGTGAACGCCAGCCTACGTCGCGGGAGCGGGGGAAGGGGGGCATAGGCAGGCTGCGGCCAAACGCAGCCCAACACAGCCTACACACAACTCCAGAAGATTCTCCTCACTCAGCTCCTTTCACCACCCACATAATAGCTACACACGTGGAACATACTCTGCGTGGTCGCCATTGCAGTTTCTTCTACCGGTCGCTTCACTGTTATCTCAGCACTACTGCCACCCAACACCTCTATATTGAGGTCCTGTGTGTGTATGTAAGTGGAGTGTGTGTGTAAAGGGGAGAGGAAAGGGCAAGGAAGGGGAAGGGCAGATCGCGCGCGGTCCGTGGCCCGTTTGGTAGGATACTGCTCCGGCATTCGCCTGGTGCTGATCGGAGAAACCATGGAAAACTACCTACTACTAGCAGCCGGCCGCTAGAATTCTCCTCCAGACAGGGACTGGATTCGACCTAGCTGAAACGGTAGTGTCGAAAATTCTGCCGCTGCCAGGACTTGAACCTATGACCTCCCGGTCAGAGGCTGCAGTGACATCAGTTGATTCACTGTGCTTCCGCTCCCGGTGTCAAGTTTTAGGTTTGACCACTTTTTTTATTTTGTGTGCCTGTATAATTTATATCTAAAATTTATAAATGAATTTTAATTGTTTTAAATGTAATTAATCTGAATGGCGATCATATGTTATTTTGCTTACGCTTACTACTACAAAATGAGTTATTTTTTATTTATGCATAACATACACATTAATGCTAATTTTTATTAAGTACTGTTGACGCAAACGTCTTACTGTCCATAAGCGTGATAAATAATTCAATTTTCTGTAATATCACAGACGAAGTCATACGGTCGTGGGGATTGCAGAGTTCCCCGTCACAAAGAATGCCTTCTATTTTAAACACACTACCACGTTCAACACATTTCATTTTCTTGGAAGGAAAGTAAATAAACTGGTGAATGATACTGTTAATTTCAGATGAGCAGGATAATACTATTTTATTCGCAATTATAATAAATGATTTGGAGATCGTATAATTTTCTCGTGACTACTTAAAAATTAAGTCTCTATAAGTTAACAATTATCATTTACAGGTGGTCATCTCTTTTAACAAGCGAGAATTCTTGTTAAACGGAAGCTGAATATAAGTAGTTGTTACTCTTTTAAGTAAACACAATTACAACACAAACAGTCCTTCGAATCAAAATGTTTAATTTTACCCTAAATTGTCATTGGAAATCTGACTGACGTATTATTAAAATTAACAGAATAATTTTTTTTTTTTTTAATTTGTTGCGTCTACTTCGACGCAACGCGTCTCCAAGCCCCTTCGGGGGCGTTGAGCGCTTTGCGCTTCTCGGAGTAATCCTCCTATTACTGCGCTTGTTTGTTTTTTTATGGAGTAATCCTCCGTTAACATTTGTCTGTCGCGTCTCGTCGTAGTCGGTTGTCAAGAGGACCGCCAGGTAGCATCTCCGCGTACGCGCCTCCTACCGCGCGCTCCTGCGTCACTACCCAGCGGCCAGAATTAGGAAGGAATAAGGATAGGGGTAGGGTTTAGGACACTTCACAGGGGTTGGACTAGCCCTTGTGAAGCAGCCGAACTCGTTTTGTTGGAACAAATTTCACATGAGATTCAACGGGAATCGAACCCGGATCTCAGTGGTGAAAGGCTTGCGACTTTGCAATGAGCCACGAGTATTCCTTTGTTTATCAAAGAAAAGAGGAATCAATAATGAATAAAAGGGGAGTTTTTCTCTTTCATCTGTCAGCTCTGACGCAACATGGCTTTCCATTTACACCGCTATTGCTTCTACGTCTTCTAAACTTGCTTTGTTCGAACCACTAAATATGCTTAAATACGCACGGTATTCTCATCACTAGAATGGTGCCCCCTGAGGTCAGCGATCGTCCAGTGAGAACGAGAGAGCATTCTACCCGCCGAGTCGGAGATGCCGGGAGAAAAACGTGTCTTGCTGTGGCGGCGACGTCGCGTAGAGGGAGGGGCGGTGTAGGCGGGGGTGGAGCTAGGAGGTGAGGTCTGTCTCCGGCGCTGAGTTCGGAGTGGAGTCAAATAAGGAATCAGGAACACAGACTTGAGGTGGAAAAAGAGTTGTAAAATGGGGCTGGCCTATTGTGAGATTTATTGATTTTTTCGTGTTTCCGGGCACGTCAACTGCTTTGGTCATTAGTCCCGTTAGTGTAGTGCATGTTTTTCTCGGGAGACGGCGGTGATCTTCCCCCGCTGGATGGCAAGATCCGGCGCCGACCTACTGTCGGCTAGTGGGGTTTCCCCCTAACCTGGACTCTCCCACCAGCGGGGCACCGCCCCAGTCGGGACAAGCTCTAAGCTCCCGACCGGTCTCCCGAAATATGTGGTAGTGTAGTGCAGTTAGTGTAAGTGTGTGTGTAAGGGGAGAGGATAGGACAAGGAAGAGGAAGGACAGATCGCGCGCGGTCTGTGGCCCGTTTGTTAGGCTACTGCTACGGCATTCGCCTGGTGCTGGTCGGAGAAACCACGGAAAACTACCGACCAGAGCAGCCGGCCACTAGAATTCTCCTCCAGACAGCGACTGAATTCGACCTAGCTGAAAAACTAGTGCCGAAAATTCTTCCGCCGTCAGGACTGGAACCTAGGACCACCCGGTCAGAGGCGCTACAGTAACATGAGTTGATGCACTGAGCTACCGCTCCCGGTGCCTAGTGTGAGAATAGAGGTACAATAATTCCCCGGCTAGAGTGATGGAAACAGTTGGGAAAGACAGAATTTAAGAGAGAATTGAGGATAAAGCAGGGAGTAGATTTGAAGCCAGATTTAAATAAACGACAGGTAAAAGAGTATCGGGTAAAATATGGTTAAACGAGTTAGATAAAAAGTGTCAGGTAAAAAGAATTATGGGTCGTGTCGTGAATAGACTCATGGATAGAGTCAGAGATAAGAGGCGTGATAGAGTCGGGGATAGTCAAGTGATAAATCCAGTGGAAGAGTCGCAGGCAGAGGCTGCGACCATGCGACAGCGGAGGGGCCGCGCGTCTCCTCCCGCCTTTTCTTCCAGGGCTGTGCGCTCGCCGCGAAGAACAAGAGGTGCGCCCGAGGAAATTGCCGGAACGCCCCGGCCGAAGCCAAGGCTGGGGCTGCCGCTCTCAACGATGCAAATACGAGCGGAGCGGGTTGGGAGCGGGGCGGGGGTGGGTTTGGGGCGGGTTGGGGGCGGGACGGGGCCGGCGCCGGGGTGGCGCGGAAGCGGGGCGAGGGGGGCGCGGGGCGACGCGGGGACGGCGCTGGGACGGCGCTGGACGACGCGGGGACGGGACGGCGCAGAGGCGGGAAGAGCGCAGGGGCGGCGCGGGGGCGGCGCAGGGCGGCGCGGGGGCGGCGCAGGGGCGGCGCAGGGGCGGCGCAGGGCGGCGCGGGGGCGGCGCAGGGGCGGCGCAGGGGCGGCGCAGGGGCGGCGCAGGGGCGGCGCAGGGGCGGCGCAGGGGCGGCGCAGGGGCGGCGCAGGGGCGGCGCAGGGGCGGCGCAGGGGCGGCGCAGGGGCGGCGCAGGGGCGGCGCAGGGGCGGCGCAGGGGCGGCGCCGGGGCGGCGCAGGGGCGGCGCAGGGGCGGCGCAGGGGCGGCGCAGGGGCGGCGCAGGGGCGGCGCAGGGGCGGCGCAGGGGCGGCGCAGGGGCGGCGCAGGAGCGGCGCAGGGGCGGCGCGGGGCGGCGCAGGGGCGGCGGGGGCGGCGCGGGGCGGCGCGGGGGCGGCGCGGGGGCGGCGCGGGGGCGGCGCGGGGGCGCATGGAGGCACGGAAGCGTCCCGTAGCCTCAATGCAGGACCACTGCAGGTAACAAGCAGGTCGGAGATATGGGCGAAGTCAGATCCGGACGCTGGAAAGAAGGTTCATGGAGGAAGGCAAGGAAGAATTATGAAAGTACAAATTGGCCTCTGGAGCGATAAAGAGGGAAACGTTCAGTATCAAAATAAGAAAGGACAAGATCATCCTTTCCTGGAGAAAAAGGCGAAGGTAAAAAGACAAAGGACCTGAGAGAGATAAATTCTAAAATCCGAGAAAAACTATGTTATCTGATGTAGCAATTTGAATCACTAAAATCGTTGTTATATTTAATATAAAATTTCATTCTCCAAGAAGTAAAAAAATGAAAAACAGTGTCGTTCAAAATGATTAGAGATTTTGATGGGAACAGCTTTGTTCTCACAGAATACGATATAAAGCATTACAGGACATCACTATAATTTAGGTTTATTGTTGTGAAGTAATATGTTGTAAATATTCAATGCTCTACAACGCAACACGTGAATAGTACATATGTAACAGTGGGTGGTCTCTTTCATGGAGCCATCCTCTCTTAGGAAGTAAGGTGTGTCGACAGCAGTAACGCACTATGTATGATAGTATTCAGTCGATAATCACAGTATGTGAATAGGAGGAATAACAATCATATATTTGCATATTTCAATCAAGATCCCCATTGTTTAATTGTTTTTGTATTTTTTCACGAGTACCTTACTTCTATGGAATTCACAGACCCCACACACATATCCGGAGATTGCATAGTTTACTTTCAAATTCTATATGCGTTGAAAATTAGCAATGAATAAAAATATTTTTGTATTTTTTCCTAGCATCTAGAAATGTGTCGAAACCATAAATAACTCTCACACGGCGGAGGGAAACTACTTTTCTTTCAATTTCCTCTTACATGGAAAATTATTAACATAAATATTTTGGTATTTTTCGGAAGTATTTGTGTATCTAAGAAAACCATCTGGCCTGTGGATGTATAGTTCTTTTCAATTTCTGCGCGCTTTGGAAATAAGTAATGCAAGTTTTATTCGATGCAATACTCTGCAACCCGTCAGTCATAACACCTCAGATGAGCGACGCGAAGTATTCAGAACGATGTTTCGTTTATTTCCATTTTCCGTGAAAAATCTAGAATTATTTCTGTATGTTCCCCCTGGTCCTATAAATCTAACGAAAGGCTCGAGGCAGAGGTAGGCTTCGAACCCGCGACCTATCGAGAGGGAACCCGAGACCGCTAAGACGGATCATCCTTAACCGTCTTTGCTCATCATATCGATTCATTTAGAATATTATTAGAATATTTTAACTTCGCTTTTTAACTTCTAAACTTATATTGCAGACTCACCGCGCAAGTGCACATTTTTTTATCAATAGCTAAAGCATATAGGTATATAATATTTAATTCCAAGGCTTCGACACCCTATTGCATACACTTATGTAGTGTGAAAATCTCAATACAAAATTGAAGTAGACATGCAAAACCTTGCTCACTTAACATTATTCGTTAAAATGTATTTTAATTATGGTTGAATGCACTTTTTAATCTTGTAAATGCCACATATATAATGCATAAACGTTTTTAATAAAAATATAAACAATATAAAGTAGCATGGGATGACACGAACAAATTACTCCGTGGGTCACCAGCTCTAGATACGCTAACGGTTTGGCATAAACTTGGCAACAATTTTTGTAGTTGAGCAGTCCCGAGAAGCAAAGTGTTGAGAATGGAACGTCGGCGTTGAGTCTTGAAGGTTTCGTTGCTGCACCAGCGACTGTGGAGTTGAGTTACTGCCGCACCAGCGACTGTGGAATTGAGGATCGCCACCATCCCCACCAACGCAAATGTGTATGTTTTCATCAACCGTTATAGCTGATGAATAAAAGTCCCACGCGTGAAATGCGCATCTTTAATTAAATTCAAAGACTTGAGTGGTAGTTACCGAAGGGTGAGTGAGAACTGAAGGAACGAGTCAATTAGTTGTATCCGTGCTTTTGCCTCGCGCCGGAATCGAACCCGGGACCACAGCATGAGAAGCTAGTACGCTGCCCATGAGCCATTCCAGGTGACTATAATAATCATAATAACAATAACAACAATAATAAAAATGACAACAATAATAAAAACGACAACAACAATAAAAACAACAAAAACAACAACAAAAACAACAAAAACAACAAAAACAACAAAAACAACAAAAACAACAAAAACAACAAAAACAACAAAAACAACAAAAACAACAAAAACAACAAAAACAACAACAAAAACAACAACAAACAACAACAAAAACAACAACAAAAACAACAACAAAAACAACAACAAAAACAACAACAAAAACAACAACAAAAACAACAACAAAAACAACAACAAAAACAACAACAAAAACAACAACAAAAACAACAACAAAAACAACAACAAAAACAACAACAAAAACAATAACAAAAACAATAACAAAAACAATAACAAAAACAATAACAAAAACAATAACAAAAACAATAACAAAAACAATAACAAAAACAATAACAAAAACAACCAAAACAACCAAAACAACCAAAACAACCACAACAACCACAACAACAAAAACAAAAACAAAAAACAACAAAAACAACCAAAACAACCAAAACAACCAAAACAACCAAAACAACCAAAACAACCAAAACAACCAAAACAACCAAAACAACAATAACAACAATAACAACAATAACAACAATAACAACAATAACAACAATAACAACAATAACAACAATAACAACAATAACAACAATAACAACAATAACAACAATAACAACAATAACAACAAAAACAACAAAAACAACAAAAACAACAATAACAACAATAACAACAATAACAACAATAACAACAATAACAACACAACAACAATAACAACAATAACAACAATAACAATTAATAACAACCAATAACAACAATAACAACAATAACAACAATAACAACAATAACAACAATAACAACAATAACAACAATAACAATAATAACAATAACAATAACAACAATAACAACAATAACAACAATAACAACAATAACAACAATAACAACAATAACAACAATAACAATAATAACAACAATAACAACAATAACAACAATAACAACAATAACAACAATAACAACAATAACAACAATAACAACAATAACAACAATAACAACAATAACAACAATAACAACAATAACAACAATAACAACAATAACAACAATAACAACAATAACAACAATAACAACAATAACAACAATAACAACAATAACAACAATAACAACAATAACAACAAAAACAACAAAAACAACAAAAACAACAATAACAACAATAACAACAACAACAACAATAACAACAATAACAACAATAACAATAACAACAATAACAACAATAACAACAATAACAACAATAACAACAATAACAACAATAACAACAATAACAACAATAACAACAATAACAACAATAACAACAATAACAACAATAACAACAATAACAACAATAACAACAATAATAATAACAACAACACCCGAAAGGGAATTATAGCTACCTATCTGTAACTTGTAATTATTTATCATAAAACGTTTTCATTGTGAATTTTATTAACCGTTAACTTATTTGTTTGGGTGTCAATCCGGGAAGCCCCTCTTTTACAAGAAACCGGATGCCTATTATATATTGTTGGGAACTGGATACGTGAATTATTTTTTTCTCGCTTCCAATCAAATACAACATCAACATTTTCAAAAATTAGTTGTTAGTGCTGCGTGTGTCGGTGCAACCTGGTTTACTTATAATAAAAACTTCGCCTCACTGCCATCTCTTCTGGCTAATGCACACATTAACACAATCACAAAGAATCGCAATCAACACGTGAACATAGACCAAGAACACAAATATTGTATCCTTACAATAAAATATTTACAACTCATTCATATTAGAAAGCATACCATTTCCCTTTTTTAATGGCTATTTAATATCTGAATCAATATTTCCTCACACTGCAATACAAATCTTGCCCTGCTTAAAAGTCAATAAAAGAAGTTTGAAATTGTCATGTGGCTGCCTTAAAAATCTCCGCTCACACGTCGCCAACATCCAGAATTACCATAACCATTTGTATCCATCTCATGTTCATGCTGCAACGTCCATCAGTCGCAATTATAATATCACACTTTCATGTCTCAAAATGGCTTCCTTCTGTCATACGTCCTATATCGAGTTTCAAAGCATTCTCTTCGCGTTTCCCCTAGCTTCATTAAAGTTTTAGAAAACAATTGCCGCGTCTCTCTTTCATTTGTCACTTGCATGTTATTCATTAAATTGCATTTCCTGTCTAAATTGCCTTTGCACCTGATTATATTCCATACGTAAATTAACTACATATTTATTGTGGTAATTCGCGAATGTTTTAATGTCTTTTCTCGGTGAGTTTATTAAGTTTGAAATGTTTACTTAAGTTATCGGAAGGTACTGTTGATTTATCTTGCTATGAAAAAGTTATAATTTCTTTTGAATTGCTTGGAAACCTAATGCATATTTATTTTCGATCAGCTTAAAATTTATGTTAATTATTTCTTTACTTCGGCCTGATTATAATTAAACAGTTCGTCAACTCCGGTCTAAAAAATAAATAAATACCACTACCTTCCGAAACCGTCACTTGTCTTCGTAAATGTGTTGCAGTTCGTCGCTATTGAAACATATTACATTGTCTTTCAGAAGTCCTTCTGGAGCAACACAGTAGTATTAGGGTGAACTTTAGCTGTTAGAATCCATTGCAGTTGATTATTTAAGTAGTGTTTCTATCTAGTAATCTGAACTGTTTGTTATGCACTTAAGTAACACACAAACATACAAACATCTCTTTTCAAGAAAGCGAGAAAGATTTGGTCGACCTACCTGTTAAACAAGATTTTCTTTTTCCGAGAAACAAAAACTCTGATAAAAGGGAGCTTTTTTTCTCCCGCCGAGCGATAAAACAGGAGACGATCGGATGTGTGCGCAGGCACACAAGCGGCGCAGGTGACAGGGCGCAGGTGACCTGCGTAGCCAAGGAGCTTTGTCAATTCGGCGCACAGGAGGAGAATGCGGAGAGCGGAAAATGCGAGACGGAGCAGGCAAGGGACAAGGGCAGTGATGCTGGAGGCAATGGAGAAACTGCAGGGAACTGGGAAGGGAAGGAGAGAGGAAGAACTAAAAGAGAATGTACTTGGTATTACAGACGGAGTGTTCGAGGAATTTAGAGGAAAGAGAGACGGACGGCAGGGAGCAAACCAAGGGGCACAGAGCAAAGTGGGCGGGTCAGCCTAAGGAAGTGGCGATGGTAGAGATGCAGTGCGAGGCAACGACAGGATGCAAGGAAGCCAGAGAGAAGAGAGAGCGACAGAGTTGGTGGTGATGTAGCCCGAGGACCGAGAGCATAGACTAAAGAGGTTCTTTCCTCTACGACCGAGAGGGAGGAGGGAAGCGAGAAGGGTAGTGGCAAAGGGAGCAAGAGAAAGCGCGGACCGAGAGGGGCATGGAGTGGGAGGGGGCGTGTCTCTTAGAGGTGGGGAAGCGGAGCAGAGGGAAAGGCAAGAGAAGGGACGTGGGGAAGAGGAACGATGAAACGGAGGAAGCGAGTCACACCGCGTGACGAGAGGGGCAGAGGGGCGGGCCGCGGGGAGAGGGGAAGCGAGAGGCGATTTACTGGAGATTTTTCTCGGATGGAGCGGCGGGGGAGCGGGGAGGGGGAGGGCGGGGGTGGGCGGAGGGGGAGCGGGAGCGCCGGAGCTCCTCTTCGAGTGACGCGAATACAGAGCGCCGCCCCCGGGGACTGAGTGCCGTACGAGGAGAGAGGGAGGAGGGGGAGGCGCGGCGGGGGAAAGCGAACGATTGCTTCCAAGAGGGGGTGTGCGGTGGAGACGAATGGAGATGTGTTCAGATGTCTCAGAAATACGTTGCCTAGGAGAAACTAGAGCTGCTAAAACAGCACATACTTTCTCGCCCGTATATTCACGCAAAATTACGAGAAAAGAACTCAAATTGTCGATAAATTGTACATGACCTTACTTCAAAATATATCTTTAAGAAACAGATTGAATTAAGGCGAAACTCTCTATCTTCAATATTTTAGTTGTAGGAAGTCTCCGAAAAATTTGGAACTTTTGCGATTTTCAAAAAAATCAGGGTTTTCAACAAACATGATACCTACATCGTTTGCTTACATTTAATTTTCCCCCTCAATTTCTTAAATTTAATAAAAAGCGATGGAGTATTTTTTGTTAAATTTTGAAAATTTCCCAGGGGCTTCATGTAAAGTACATCCTAAAATTGAAATATAGGTTTAATTGAAGGGGCCGCGACATCAGCCAGATCAATTGGGGAATTTCAATTTTGCAGAAAATCTGCTAAACGGTTTAGCCACTTTGTTGTTCACAAACGTACAGACAGACGTTTCGTCGTCATTCGATTTGTTGGTATCAAGGACCCACAAAACAAGAATTCTGGCTACATCAAGTGATAGAAGAGTTTTTTTCTAAAGTTTTCGACTTATTTATCCACTTTTTGTTACCAGGACCCTGTAATACGGATTTTTCTGCTGAAAATTTGTCATTATTTCGTATAGCATTATGTAACTTTCTCTCTACTCCGTAGCGTGGAAGTAAAAATAATGAAGGTATCGGTGCCGTAATAGAGTGGCGACGTTCTTTTGTAGATCTCCTGTACTTACGGAGGCTGGGAAAGAGTTTAAAATTGTGAATGGAAGAAAATTGTAGAAAGAGAAGACTTTTTAAAGAAGGATTGCGGAAAGCCGATGCGACGCGCCGTAGCCGGTGCTACAGTTTCCCCAGATCCACAGCATACAAATAACAAAGCTTTGGTGACAGTGCAACCGACATTTCATTCACTACCAGACAACAGTTGTCACAACAGTAGGCGGAAGATACCAGGTCAGCGACACGACATGACGATTGGGAGACGGTGCGGGTAAAGTGCGTTGTGTAGAGCGGTCGGCCGACGGTTGGAGGCGGATCGGAGGCGGTGCAGTGCCGCGTGGGGGTGGGGCGCATGCAGGGATTGGGCAGAGCGAGGAAGAGTGCGGTGGGGCGTGGGTGGTGAGGAAGGGAGTCAGATCGCGGAGGGGGGAAGGAAGGATGGGAAGTCGACGTGGGAACAGCGCAGGTCGGAGGCCGGTGGGAGGCGGTGCTGTGGCTGTGCGGTGGCAGGGCGGAAGCCGGGCGGGGCAGAGTGGGGCGGAGCGGGCAAGTTAGGGTCGGTGCGGGGGTGGTGGACGCGGAGAAACGCTGCGGGGAGAGGCGAAGCACTGCGAGACGTGTGTAGGGAGGGAGGGGAGGCGAGGGAGCTGAAACGGTGCGGGTCGGGAAGGGAACGGGGTGGGGACGGATCTTGATGGGGGCAGCAGCGTGACGTGGATAGCACGTGGGCGAAGCTTGATGGGCGGGCCGGTGGGATGTTGGGGTCGGGAGCGAGGAAGGTATACGGGGTCGACGCGTTTGTGGCCGGAAGGCGAGGGCAGGTGGCCAGGTCTGGCGGGAGCGGAGTAGGAACGGGTGATGGGGCTGAGCAGGGCGAGTGTGGGTGTAGGTTGGGGCCGGGGCCGGGAGAGGCGAGAGAGGGGCGGGAGGGACAAGCAAACGCGGCAGGTGCGGGGTGTGGTTGAGATGTTGGAGAACGGAGGTAGGGTGAGGGCAGAGAGGGGCGAGGCAGGGAGGGATGGAAGCTTGGTGACAGCGGTTTGTGAGTGAGAGTGTGCGAAGCGGGGGTGAGGTGAGGGCAGTGGGCGTGTCGGGGCGGAAGTGGGATGAGGGAGGTGTGTGGGCGACTCGGTTTCGTGCAGAGGTGGGGACGGGGCGAAGGCGCGGCGAGGACGGTGTGAGAGCGACGGGGCGGGGCAGGGTTGAGGTGAGGGCGGTGTGTTGGCAGGCCGGGAGGATCGGAGACGTGGGGAGGACGGTGTGAGGGCGGGAAAGGGTGAAGCGGAGCAGGGGCAGGGCGACGTGGTGGAGGGGGCGGGGATGGGGGCAGGACGGGGGCGAGGCGAAGCGGGGAGGAGAGGGGAGGGGCGGGGCAGGGCTTGCGGAGAAGCGGGTACGTGGTGGGGTGAGGCGGGGCGGTAATGTCCGGGACAGAGGAGGATGAAGAAGGGTAATGGTGGGGACTGGCTGGTGGTACTGGGTGGGGGAACATGGGATGATCTGGAGGTTGGTGGACGATGGTGGGGTATATGAGGTGGGGATTACAAATGGTGGGCACAAATAATGCATGGTGGAAGGTGATAATACAAATAGGAATGGTGGCGGTAATGTGAATGGCGTGGGGTCAATGGTCGAATGATAATGATAACAAGGGCGGAATAATGGTGGGAATGGCTGCATTGTGGAATGGGCTGCTGGGAGCGCTGGAGGTAAGAGGATGGGAAGAGCAAACCGTGGGAATGCATGCATTGGTGGATTGTTTGCAATATGCATGGTTATGGGGGCGGGCTATGGGACGAGGTGTGTGTGTGTGTGTGTGTGTGTGTGTGAGCTTGTGCGGAGTGGATGGCTGGAGCGTGTGCGAGGCGACGTCTGCCGCCGCGAGTGAATACGCAATCGGCTGCCAGTGGGCGGGGCGTATCTCTAAGCCGAACACGTCATGCGCCATCCCTCCCTAGGCTCTCGTTTCTTGCGGTTTTACTACCGCCTCTCGTTCTCTCCAAACTTTGATGCTCGTCGCTCTGGATTCATATTTCTGTAGCCCCGCAGCTGAGATGTGACTGAATCGGGAATCTTGTCGTCAATAGGAATTTGAACAAGAGGAATTCAAAAATACTGAGCATCAAATTTTGTTTATTCAGAATGCAAAGGGTACATAATAAACTAGAAAATGGTTTGAAATTCAGAGGGAGACGTCTTGCAAGTTTTGAAATAATATGTACTTCCATTTTAGTAAATGTGAACACTTTTTATGATAATCATACGAGAGCTCATAAAGTAAGTTCAGAAATACGCAATAAGATGATAATATTACTGTTCATATCATGCATAATATTATGAAAGATTTTTAATTATGTCGTGTTCTTATGGAATGGAATGAACTTGTGACAAATTCGAGTGAAGGAAATGGCATCAAGCTTTTGTTAATACTCCTATTATCAATTAAATAATTTGTTCATAAAAAATAATAATTTTGCGGGAAACAATTTTATTTTTATTACAACTTCGCTTAGCATTACATCTTTTTGTCACTAGCTCCAAGGGATATGTTCAATCGCGAGAAAGCGTTGTAAGGGGATACACACGTCAACCAACTTACTGCATTAGAATTACAATTCACTGCACTTTGGCAGGCGATTTAATAAACTGTATTGAACGAAACAGAAGTACTTGTATTTTGTATATTTGGATTGGTAGTAGGATATGGATCAGGGGATCTGTCAATTAATGACACACATTAGTTTGCCAACGTTTCGGAATATTTAATTCCTTCATCAGGGCAACTACTTATTAACGGTCGTGATTTCTACAATGGTATATTTGAATTCAGAATTCCCGTTCTAAGAGAAATTTTATTCTTCAGTAACATCGAGAACAAATGGTGTCGGAAAGTGAGAAGCGGTAAAACGGAATAGAATAAACACAAGTAACGTTCCGGAAGCCGTATCGTCCCCTACTAGTTCTCGTAAAGCGACTGTACCCGCCGTCTTGCCTAAGGTTACCTCTCACCTGTTTATAAGGAGTCAATCGTTGCTCACAAAATAGACTGTTGCGGCTGTGCGAGAAGTTTGAGGAGCGTGCCTAAAGCGGCGCGAGACGGCGGCGGCGGGAAGCGGCCGGGCATCAGGCCGGCAAGGACGCCCGGCCAATAGGAGGCAAGCAGCTAGCCGGCGAGCCGGCGGCCGTGAAGCGAGGCTACGGCGCCGGCTGCTTTATATGGCGACGCCGCCAGCGACTGAGGAGACTGAACGGAGACAGTGTAGTGGAGTGACAATGGTTTTTGGAGAGTGCGCGTTGGACGAAGTTATTTTGTGACCCGGCAATATTTTCTCGATAGCTCTACTGGATTGTGGTTGTAACCCAGCGCGTTTTTTGGTACATCTCCTGGTTTTTGGTAATTTTGGCTTGTGTATGGTAAACTCTTTTGGATACTGACCACTGTTGTATTTTTCCTGGGTTTTTTTTTTGTAAATAAAATTGTTCTTGGAACCACTTAATGGAAGGAATTATGTTGATGGCCCTTGGCTTCAGTGTGTTGACAAACTGTTAAATTTTGAAAGCATTGCTGTTGAAGAAATGGAAGAAACATTAGAAGATATTTTTCAAGACAATACATTTTCAGAAGAGGTAAAAAATGTGTACTTGCTTGCTTGCTGTTATATTTTTGTGAAATGAAATCAATCCACAATTCTTTGGGTTATAATGAAGGAAATTGCTACTGATTTTCATTGCTTTTCATTTTGACTTATTGTTGATTGCGATTTTGTTCTAGTTCGTGTTATCATGCTCATTGAGTGTTGTTGTGACATTGAGTATGCTTTTAGAGACTATGTCATAGGGTATTCAAAAACAATACTGATTTTAGTATATCTCACCAAGTGAGCGTGTTTTCCTGAACATAACATGGACCACGCTCTGAATCTGCGCACCGCACCCCATGCGCCGTCTGCCCCGAGCACGCGCGTCGGTGCAATGTTTGCGACGCTCGTCTGGCGGCCGTGGGGGCCCGCGTTTAATCAGGTGTCCGCCGGCCGCAACGCCAAAGCAAATACTTTAATTCGGCGGGCGGGCGCTTGGGCTTCGTTAATCAATACGCCGGGGATATCAACGACGGGTGCTTGGTTAATGGTTGCCACGTGAACTAATGGTTGCTATGGACGCATCCAAACAATTCACGTGATATCGTGCGGCAGTGGCGCGCTCTTATCGCGCCGCTAAATACGAAACTGCCCCGCCCTCTCGCCTGCCGTGTAATTAGGAGGCTGGGGTCCCTGAACCTCCGCGTGGGTGAGGTGGCAGAGGGTAGGGCGCGGAAGCGAATGTTGCAAGCGACAAGCAAGGCACGCGTGGCCAATCAAATCTTCTCAGCCTGTTGGACATCTGGCCGAAGAGGTTTCCCGAGGTAGGATGGCCGCGTTCTCGCTTTGCTTCTTTGGTAATCAGCTCTATATACGTGACACTTAATGTGGAATTGGCTCTTGTGGGGTTTTCCACATCCTCTTCAGTCACCTCCTGTTCCTCTTCTTCAACCTTTCATTTCTTCCTTCTCTTCCTGCTCCTCCTTCTCCATCTTTCTCTCTGCTCCTCTCCCTCATTGCAGTCATCAGGACGATGATTATCATTTATTCACAAAACGACATGTAATGACCACTTTAACCTGCTTATAACTTCATAGTTTGTACCCAAGAAACAAATTCGTCAGGAAATTAAAATTGCATCAGCAGATTTACGAATGACATCTCTTCTGTTTCTTTGTCGTGTAACGTTCAAAGTAGTTCAATACCAAAATGTTTTCACCTTCTCTTAATCTGTCGCGTTTTCTCAAAGACTAATATCAGAACCTCCATAAAAAGACTAGCATAACGTACCCATCCACCTATATCTGAAGTTCCCTTAGTAACATGGCAAAATGGGCTGTTGCCTAAAAAACAAGCAGATTTAGCGGGTTCAGGTGCAAATCGCTTGAACCAACTTTACAAATCCATGTGAAGTGGAGTGATAGCAAATTGCCACAAATTGAGTCAATTCCGTGAAAAATGAATATAATACTGAACTACTGCAAAACAGCAATTGTAACTCTATTGAAAATGGGGTAATCTTAACAATATGAATTATAAGAAGAACAGAAGGAAAGATAATTAGGTTACGTGAGGAATAACGGGTGATCAGTTGAATGCTGAACAAAAAAGAAAGAAATCAATAACAATAAAAACAGTATATGAAATAGGAAACAGACAACATAAATTTGGTTGAAATGGAAATAACAGAAACGACTATACTACAATTGCAATAGAAATAACGGTTGTTCAGCTAAAAGCTAAACGAAACAAAATCATTAGCAGCAAAATACAGAAAAACAAATATAAAAAAAGGAGCATAAATTGTGTCGGAAAGGAGATAATAGAAACGTCGATAAACAGAGAAGGAATGGGCAATACTTTTCCTCCCAGCAAATGAGAGAGAAAATTAGATGAGAGATGAGCCCGAATGAGGCAAGCGGCGTCCTTGGCGCTGGAGGGAGGTCGAAAGGCAGCCATGCGGAGTGTAGCGGCGCGGTCCTGCCCGTGGACTGTGGGGCCAGCGGGGCGGAACACCGGTCGAAAATAATTCAGTAGCGAATGGGGCGGGGGGGGCGGGCTAGATCGATGGCGTAGGAGCAGCGTGGGCGGGTGAGGATGGCGGCGGCCCACAGTGAGCACAACTCCTCCAAAAAGCGGCCAAAGACGTTTCTAGGGGAAAGCTAGGCTTCCATGAGTCCCTATCTACTTGGCTGTCCGGGATACCCAGATGGCAACGTTTCGGTCGTCGTTCTGTGACCTGACCAGGGCGAAATGCATTTAGTATGAAAGTAGATTAAAGATTGAAATGCAAGAAGATGAAGTTTTTAGGAGCTGGTTCCAGTGAATTAGTACATTGGCTTCTAAAAGCCCATTTCACTGATTCAAATTCGGCGAATGTCAAGCGTTGGATTTTCGAAGAGGAGGATGTTTTCAGCGTGACATATCGTTGTAGCTATTTGTGAACTTTGGCTAAATGTCTGGCGGAATTAAATCATTCACATTCATAATTCTCGCTGTTATGAATACATTATACTCTATCCGCGCAAATAGGTATTGACGCAAGTCACGAATAATGCCTGAGACCATTGCTCAGTCAGTATCGTGCGGGAAGTATCTTTTCTTTACATTTTCTTAGAGAACGAGGAACCGCCAAAGAGTAGTCAGAGATCACCGAAGAGTGGTCAGAGAATTTGTAACCTAAACAAAGTTTAGCACTAGCATTTCCTAATAGCGAGGGCACTCTCACTGGAGTCCTCAATTAATATTTCTGAATCGATGAAATTTCTAGGAATCAAGAATAGGGGGAAGTTATTATGTAATCAGATAAGAAATGTTACATGAAGTAATATCGCATCATATAGCAATATCATGAGCTTTTCTTTTTACGGAGATTTGAATTTATCTTTCTAAAAACTGGATTAAAGCTTTCTGAGATGCTCATAGGTTACTTCTAGTTTGAAATTTCTAGTTGCTGGAGAGGGAAAAAATAATTCCGTTAGAAGCTAATATATTACGGAATTTGACACTGTTTAAACCTTTAGCACGTTTTGTAAACTGACCAAGGGACAGGTTTCCAGAATCCTATTGTCAGACGTCAACGAAAATAACCAAATTAGAAAACAATTTTCTGAGATATTTAAATGAGAATTCCAATAACAAAGAACGAATAATTTAGTAACATTTCAGATAAGCATATTACGCATGTTTCAGGGGTTGTTTCAATGAAGAAATACTTTACTATTGTAGACAGATTGAATTGTACAGTATTAAAACAATAATATGGTAATATTATTATTTCAAGAAGTAAATCTTTTCTTTATATTTTTAAAAGCTATTATTGGATTTATTATAATTATAATAATAATTATTATTGTTATTATTGTTATTACTATTATTGTTATTATTGTTATTATTATTATTACTATATTGCACTATTTTATCGCTCGTTAATATGTTGATTCTCTAAGCATTCGTTATTCTTTCTGAAAATGTACTCATTTTTAGGTAACAGGATTCAGCAATTGATTTTCTTTTCCTCCAGAAACTGTTTCGTGCTCAGTGTCAGGCCATGACGTCTGAAGAAAGTGAAAGAGAAGGAAACTTGAGGTCAGAGACCAGAGAAAGTAACGACCGCATGGCGATGGCAAGGTAAAGCACAGCAGATTGAAGGAATTGTAATAATTTATCTTGATGAACACTAATGACGTGAACAAATGCATGAGGCTTGTACTCCATCCAGAGTCGTATTTCTATCTAGTAGTTATTTCGAAACTTAGAAAAATGTTTAGAGCGAAGAAATCAATAGCTGAGTCCGGACTACATGTATTTCCTTGGATGGCGTTTTGGTACTGTTTACAGATTAATTGATTGATAGTAATTCCGGGCGCGTCAACGGCTAGAGTCATTAGTCCCGTAAGTATAGGACATGTTTTTTCCTCAGGAGAAGACGGAGATCTTCGCCTGCTGGTTGATAAAATCCGGCGCCGACCTACTTTCAGATAGCGGAGTATTCTCTAAACAGATATCTCCCACCAGCGGGGCACCACCCCAGCCGGGACAAGCTCTAAACTCTCGAACGACACATGTGGTAGTGTAGTGCATGTATCTGTGTGTGTAACTAAAGGGTGAGGATAGGACAGGGAATGGAGAGAAAAGATCGCGCGCGGTCCTTGGCCTTGGTACTAATCGGAGAAACTGTGGAAAACTACAGATCAGAGCAGACAGCCGATAGAATTCTTCAGACAGCGACTGAATTCGACCTAGCTATGTCTCTAGTGTCGAAAATCCTTCCACCGTCGGGACTCGAACTTAACACCTTCCGATCAAAAGAACTGCAGTGACACCAGTTGATACCTTGAACCACCTCTCCCGGTGGTAATGTTTACTGTGCACAACTCTTTCAATAAAAATGACTTGAACCACCTCTCCCGGTGGTAATGTTTACTGTGCACAACTCTTTCAATAAAGATGACTTGAACCACCTCTCCCGGTGGTAATGTTTACTGTACACAACTCTTTCAATAAAGATGACTTGAACCACCTCTCCCGGTGGTAATGTTTACTGTACACAACTCTTTCAATAAAGATGACTTGAACCACCTCTCCCGATGGTAATGTTTACTGTACACAACTCTTTCAATAAAGATGACTTGAACCACCTTTCCCGAAATGTTTACTGACTTGAACCACCTCTCCCGATGGTAATGTTTACTGTACACAACTTTTTTCAATAAAGATGACTTGAACCACCTCTCCCGATGGTAATGTTTACTGTACACAACTCTTTCAATAAAGATGACTTGAACCACCTCTCCCGGTGGAAATGTTTACTGTACACAACTCTTTCAATAAAGATGACAGTCTATTGACTGGACGACAGGGGTGTCGGAAGGAGGGACTAACGAGAACGATGAGAGCGGAAACTGCAGGGTCAGACGGGGACACATTGTGAAAAGGCACTTTCCAGTAGCCTATTGCGCCCTATACCTTACCAGGAGCCTATAGCGCTTACCAGGAGCATATTGTAAATTATTTATGTACTGTAGATATGATACTATAAAATATTATTGTTTAAATAATTACACAATTCCCCCAAAAATATTTAAATTAATTTTGCCAAATATAGGAAGGTAAACGAAAGCTCTAAGCCTTTTTTTGAGGTGGGGCGTAGCCCCCATGCCTCCCACTCCCTTGGATCCGCCAGTGGTGTTAGCAGAGTGGTAGCTACCAAGTTTGCGCGGCTGGTGAGTGTGATTTTGATTTTGACGAAGGTATCTTGAGAGCTTGAAGAACAGAAAGCATGAAGGACACTATAAACGGCGAGTACATTCAGGAATTGTAAGACAAATAATGATGTGATAAATGTTAAGAAAAAATAGCAGACGGCGAGAAAGAGTCGCATGAGTAATGTCAGAGGTATGACATGAAACCAGAGGCTGTTTCACTCTTGAAACAAGCCTAAGAGAAAAATGTAAAAGCAAGAGGAATAACTATACAATGACGGCCCGAAAAAAAGGAACTAGTGCGTTCCCGTCCAGAACTACAGAAAGAATAAATCAAAACTTCAAAATGTGAATGAACTTGTAACCTGCAACAATTTTAAGTGTGGAAGGAGGAGCAAAGGGTGAATGAACACGGACAATGTGGAGAAAAATGTAGAATGTCGAAGAGGGTCCAAAAAGTAATAGATACTTCACTATCGGAAAACGTAGAAAGGAATGTCGCGGGATGATTTATCAAAACGGTAAGGGCATGGGAGTAAAATGAAATTAGATATAGAGGAGAAGGTGCCTGTATGACAATGGAAGCAGCCAAAAAGATCAAAGGACGTGGAATACATAAAGGCGAACAGCAGTGAGCAGCTCTAGAGACATCGATGACGGAGGAGATGGAGAGAGTCATACTAAAAGACGCAACAAATTATTTGAGGATGTTTAAGGGCAAATTTCAGAAGTTAAGAGTGATCGGGACACGGAAGAAGAGTCGTCATATCAGGTTTCGTGCCGGATAGATACAAGACACGGGAGGTCGTCAGGACGAAGAATCTAGAAGAGAAATGACACAAGCCCAGGCTTCGTGCCCAGGCGACTATTATACACGCACGTTTCCTTGATCCCCGGAATACCTACCCCCACTTTTTTGCTAACATTAGTTGAATTAAGAATATCACAAAGAGCGTTGTAAACAAAATATTATAACCAGAAATGTTTGCTCTCGTGTGATAGAAGCTCTTTTACATCGAAAAAAGAACTAAAAATTTGATATAAAGTTTCTATTGTCCAAATAACCAAACTCCCCACTCCTCTCGCAACTAGCGAAGTGAGGGCTCAAGAAAACCTGCGCGGATAAAACACGGCGAGGTGAGCAAGGGCTAGGCCAGAGGCCAGGACGCAGACAAGGATCGGAAAACCGCCCGCTTCAGCGGCGGCAGTCGGAGGCCGCGCCGCCGGAAGTTTCACAGTTCCGCGACCCCCGCCCCCGCCCCCTCCGCCGTCCTCGCCGGCGCCGTCGTTGCCGATATCCGCGCGCTTTGTGCCGGGGGCACTTACCGGCGGTGGCGGCGGCGGCGGCGGCGGCGGCGGCCGGAAGCACCGGGCCGCCTTCCGCCCGCAGGGCAGTCGCGCCCCGCCACGCCCCCTTTTTCCTGTCTCCCGCCAGAGGTCGCCGCTGACGACGGCGCCGCTTCCGCCCGCGCGGGGACGCGACTGCCACTGACTCCCACTGCAAATCCAGCGGTTCTTCAGCCGGCGGGGCAGGATGTCCCCGAAACGACGCGCCAAAGGAAGGAATAGAGACTTTTTGCACAGACTGAAGGACTTTAGCGTGTATCACTTTCGAGCCTCTGCGCATGCGCACTTTTAGTTGCGCATGCGCAAACGCTTAGAAATGTTTAAAAAAAGATACTTTTTACACAGCGGATCGTGGTTCTTTCAGGACATGTTTAGCGTATCAAAAGCTCAATATTTAGCACTAGTGCTAAAATTCCGACGATGTTTAAATGTTCCAATAAATCTGAAGAAGGAACAAATCAAAATACTTTCGTGTGACCACATAAGCTATTTATGACCTTAATATATCACTAAATAATTTGAATATTTGAATCAAAATAAAATTCTAAAACATAGTGTATGACAAACGTGGTAAAAGTGATTTTATTTTGCCACACATATCTTTCAAAAACTACTTTAATGAGTTGGACATACCAGTCTATCCATACAGAATGGCTCCGTAAATAATGATTCAAAGGGTGAGAGAACTTGAACAGGAGTGAGAAAAACACACAATAATGAGTCTATAGGACGTATTTGATGACATGTGCTAAGGGAGAAAGCGACTTGTACTGGACTCAGAGAGACTCTATTGCTTCCAGTCCATCAATTCAGAATGTTTCCCAATTAAGTTCAAGGCCAGAGGAGAATGGTGCAGGGAGCCACAGTAGAGAATTGACCCCATGTAAGCGGGATATCTCTGAAACTGTTTTATTGAAATAAGATTCTAAAGCATTGTTCCAAAGGAGGAGAACCAAAACCAAATGTTTGCTCAATGTTATTAACCCTATGAAATCAAGGAGCAGAAAAGTACTCGCGATATATCTGAAATAATGGACAAACCATAAAGTTAACTAAAATGAAAGACACTTCACAGTACTTAGCAGAGGCATGAACAGGTTATTAGGGTACTACTTCAAAACTGAGAAGGACTTACACTGGAAGCAGATAATGCAGATTACAGAACGAACCATTGGCGCCCACAGGCGGAACGAGTACCCGAGGCAGCCACCGAGAAAAGCACAGTAGTTACCGCCAGTCCACCCCGCTCGATTCCGCCTCGCTCGACTCCGCCCGCTCGACTCCGCCCGCTCGACTCCGCCCGCTCGACTCCGCCCGCTCGACTCCGCCCCGCTCGACTCCCCCTCTCGACTCCGCCCCGTTCGTCTTCGTCCCGCTCGACCCCGCTTCGCTCCACACCGCGTCAACAATGCCCCGCCCGATAACGCCCAACAACGCCCGCTCGACAATGTCCCGCTCGACAACGCCCCGCTCGACAACGCCCCGCTCGACTCCGCCCCGCTCGACTCCGCCCCGCTCGACTCCGCCCCGCTCGACTCCGCCCCGCTCGACTCCGCTTCGCTCCACACCCCCTCAACAATGCCCCGCCCGATAACGCCCGACAACGCCCGCTCGACAACGCCCCGCTCGACAACGCCCCGCTCGACAACGCCCGCCACCGACTGCCGCCTTCGCTGTTCGCCACGACATCGGCCGTCTTTCCGTCCCTCGTACGTCACCGTCGCCGCCGTCGCTGCTCGACAACTCCCCGCTCGACAACGCCCCACCTGACAACGTACCGCTCGACAACGCCCTGCTCGACAATGCCCCGCCGAATACGACCCTGTCCAAACTCACCATGCTCAACACCACCCCACCCTGATTTGCCCCGTCTTCCTTCGACTTGCCTCGCACATCTCTTTCTCGCCATCCCACACCACGCCTTTCCCTAACCCTCCCTGTCTGTCTTCAACCCGCTGTACGCTTCCTTGCCCCTCTCTGCATCGTCTTAACCACTCCGCCCAATTTCCACCTAACCCCGACAAGTTCCCCGCCACTTTGCTACGATGCACTACACCCCTCCCTTCCACATGTCGTGTCGAACCACCTAAATTCACCTGAGCCAGTTAATATCAATCTCACACCTTCCCTTTTCGCCTTCCCCACCTCTCTCCGTCCTCCCTTCTCAGCCTCGTCCTGCTTCATCTCCCTTACTGCTGACGAGTTCCTTCGTCTATCGGCGGCGCATCTCGCCTCTACGTCCCTCGTCGTCGCTGCACCCCGCACCCACCTCTCCCGCCACGCCCCGCTTCGCCGCAATCGCCCTTCCCCGCTGCGACGATCTTCACGCAACCGCTCAACACGTGTGAGGTGCTTTCATTGCCCCTAACCCCTCTTAGTTCTACGTGGTTCCCCTCACCTTCATGAGGCTCATCCCTCCCCACCGAATCTCCCACCTCGCACCACCTCAATACACCCCAGCCCAGCCCACTCCAATCACTCCATCCCTTTCAGTACCACTCTACTCCGTTCTTCTTCTCATTGCACCGCACCGCACTGCACCCCGCTCCACACAACACCGCCCCGCCACTTCCAGTCCCCTCCCTCCATTCCCTACCCTTCATGCCCCACTTCACCCATACTCCTCTCCCCGCCGGCGACCTCCTCGCAGCCGCCCAATACGTGTGAGGTGCTTTCATTGCCCCTAACCCCTCTTAGTTCTAGCTGGTTACCCTCGCCTTCATGAGGCCCATCCCTCCCCACCAAATCTCACACCTCGCACCTCCTCAATACACCCCAGCCCAACCCACTCCAATCACTCCATCCCTCTCAGTACCACTCTACTCCGTTCTTCTTCTCATTGCACCGCACCGGACTGCACCCGGCTCCACACTACACCGCCCCGCCACTTCCAGTCCCCTCCCTCCATTCAATACCCTTCATTCCCTACTTCACCCATACACCTCTCCCCGCCGGCGACCTCCTCGCAGCCGCCCAATACGTGTGAGGTGCTTTCATTGCCCCTAACCCCTCTTAGTTCTAGCTGGTTACCCTCGCCTTCATGAGGCCCATCCCTCCCCACCAAATCTCACCTCGCACCAACTCAATACACCCCAGCCCAACCCACTGCAATCACTCCATTCCTCTCAGTTCCGCCCTACTCTGTTCTTCTTCCCCTTGCGCCGCGCCGCACTACATCCCGCCCCACACATCGCCCCGCCGCTTCCAGTCCCCTCCCTTCATTCCCTACCCTTCATGCCCCACTTCACCCATACACCTCTCCCCGCCGGCGACCTCCTCGCAGCCGCCCAATACGTGCGAGGCGCTTTCATGTGGGAGGCACGGGCCGGCAGGAGCCGCGGCGTAAGGACCGGTTAACCCCTCCGGCCCGCCCCGCCGCTCCCCGCCCCGCCCCCGCCGGCCCCAGGGGGCTTGCACCTTGCTCCGCTCGCCGTAATTACGCCTTTGATCTCGGCTGCCGCCCGCGCCGCCGCTGCCGCCGTCGTCGCCGCTACCGACTGCCGCCTTCGCTGTTCGCCACGACCTCCGCCGTCTTTCCGCCCCTCGCACGTCGCCGTCGCCGTCCCTGCCGCCTCCATCGCCGCTCGCGTGGGCTCCTGACCTGCGCTCCCTCCACAACCGCCTCACTGCTTCCGCATCTACTTTTACCTCACTGCCGCCCTCCGAATCCAAATTGCTATAATTCACCACTTTCTTTTCCTACGAGAACAGAAGTGTTTTTTTTTCTTATACTTATTTTTGCGCGTAAACCAAACGGATCCGCTGCGCTGTCAAAACCATTCAAAGGAAGTTTTCGGCAATGTGATGTACATCCTGTATTCTGATTCTGTATAACCTGTGCCTGAAAAGTTCCGTGTAGAAATTACTTCGCTAATTTGAATGATTATTTGGTGTTTTCAATCCTGTCAACTGCTATGATAATCAATCCAGCAAGTGTAGTGCATGTTATTATTCCAAGTCGGTGCAGGCTTGGTATCTCCGCCAGCGTGGCTTTAAGCACCCGTATGCTCTCCCGACATGTGTGGTAGTTTAGTGCATGTGGCTGTGTGTACAAGGAGGAAGGAGGGGATAAGGATAAGAAAGGAAAGTTCACGCGTGTTTGCTCTTCTTCGAAATTTGTCTGGTATTAATTGAAGTAGCCTCGGAAAACTACCTCTCTGAGAAGCCGTCCGCTGCTCAAGTAGACTTCTCCAGACAGCCATTGAATTCGACCCAACTATGTGGGAGGTCCTTTCCGACAGGCACGCTGCAGTAGTAACGGCTGATGATCTGATCCATCTCCGCAGGTCTCTTCACCTGCCGCCACCCTGGCCGTGTGAGACATGTACGTCTACATGCTGGCTATTTCCACCCCCCACTTGAAGCATTCTCCTCCCCCTGTCCTCTAGTACCTCCGTGCTTGCTCACCCGTTCCCTTGCTTGCTTTCTGCCCCCTACATCTCGCCGCTTGCGCCCCAGGTAAGTGGTCGGTTCCAGGAAGTGGCGTCGAGGAGAACTTGACCCTCTTCGCCAATCTGGACGTTGGGACCCACTGGAACTAAATTCGAGCGCTGCTTTGCTCTGAACTGCTTGTTTGTGCGTTCTGATACAAGTATACAAGTGTACTAGTTCTACATAAATGAGTTAGCAACATGCAATATCTGCTTGGAGCTTGATGTTGTAGAGTAAATATTTTTAAAAAGCAAAGTTCCTGTAAAAGGGAAGTAAGTAAATTTGTATGAATTCACAATAAAAAAATTATTTAACCCTCAACATTACTCAGACTCAGAAAATTTTATTTTAAATGTTTATATGTCTGTTCGTCTATATTATTATATTATGCTTGGTCCCTTTGTTGTTTGAACATACCTTGAGCAAAAAACTCAGAAAATTTTAGACTCCCAGAAAATGTTAGTTCTACATTTTCTATATTTGTAGCTCGTTCCTGCCTAATATTTTAAGGGAATTGTTCTTGTGTAATTGGGATATATCATGGGCCATTAATATTCCTAATACTCAAAATTTTCACCAATCATTTGATCTTAGATGGCTGATTGTCAGCATTGTTCGAAAAACTCAATGTTACACGTTATGAAGAAGCGATACAAAAACCGGTAACAAGTGCCAGGCTGCAAAAAAAACTCTAGTTTTTTAAGATAGAGCCATGACTGGTTTATAACTTCGACATGTTTATTCATACGTCACTCACAGTCGCCACTATCCTCCTTGGTTGGTGTTGGGGACGGACGTTTTTCGTGTTTCTCCAAGCTCTTTCGTGTTTTCGGTATTTCTTGTAGACACTGCTGTTTCTGTATTTGGTTTACAATGATAGAAAAGCAAATATTTATTAAGCAATTTAATAATAAATTTATTTCATTATTTATTTGTTGATTTTTATGCGTTTCCGGTTATTTTACCAAATTAAACCAGAGTAGTTGCTAAAGTTACCTTGACATCTAGATAGATTAAGAAAGGGGACGCTTTATAATAATATATTTCCTTAAAATATCATCAAAATATTGTTTATCAATATTGAAACGATCACTGATTGAAACGATTTGATAGAAGACAGCTTAACCCTTGCAATTACATTGCACAATAGAAATAATTGTAGAAAAACGTTACACCGAAAATGTACAACATATGCACTATAAGGAAAAGGGAAACCCTAGAAAATTGTTTTATCTCATTCGATACTTATTCTTTATGAACAGCGAAAAGAGGAAGGTTGAAAATTCTGAAACAATATAAAACTATTAACTGTCAACTCAAACTCAAACACATTTCTTAAAATTATATTATATTGATATTATATTTATCAATATCGACACATGTATGTTGTAGTGCACATTCAGGGTATCCAGGGAGGAAACGTCAAAACTTTGAAAATAAACTCTTAAGACAATTTTAAGCGTATTTTGCCTAAGTAACTCTTTGGATATTCCGAATGGCTGAACCGCAATAAGCACTCAAAAGATGGTTTAAAAAGATACTTCCTATGCAAAAATTTTCATTTCAAAAACATATAAATTGCTTGTTTTTGAAAAGAAATGAATATATTTGTTCACAAAGAAAAATTAACACAAACAAAAAAAGCAGTCGAATTGCGTAAATTAAATCTAAAATGTCTTCTACAATGTAAATTTCTACAATATATTTCTACAATGGAAATTTTTACTTAGAAAGTATTGGACTCTCTCGATACCCTGAATATGTTGTAAACACTTCTGCTTATTTAAATAGTACTATATTACATATTATCATACTCACTGAAAACTTTTTAGTAAAGGGAAATAAGTTTTAAAAGACTTCTTGACATTACGTTTACACGCATTCACTAAGCTCTTCCGTTTAAAAACACTGAATCTTCGAATTTAAACTTAAAAAACTTGCAGTCTTTGCTTCACTAACTATAACCAGTCATTCATAGTCGCTTGCTCGCTGTAAACATCGAATGCTTTCATATACCGATTACAACTCACACAATCAAACGACATGATGAACAAACGTCGGTAGTTACGTGTTTATTCTATTACTTTAATATATTATTAAAATTCATTATTTATATTGAACTAGTTAATAATATACGATAAAACGTCGTCACACATTTCATTTAAAGCAAAAATCACGACATTTGGTTGAGCAGAACGCTCAAATTTGGTTCCAAACGAAAACCCTTAGTGTTTTAAATACAAAGATTAATAAATGGTATAAGGAGGCAAACGTTACATGGGGTGGGTAGTTAATGCATTTCTTCGCAGCCCTCTTGGAGCACTGCAAGCGCCATTGTTTCCATTGACATCGACGATTCACTGGTGTAGTTTCGGTGCTCCGCCCTTCTTGCATCATAGCCCTGCTGCGCGCGCGGACACAAGTCGCGGAGGGGCGCCGCCTCGAAGCCGAAAGCGAGAGTTTTAGGCGGCCGTGGAGAGCCGTGTTGCGGGGAGGGGGCGGAGCGGAGCGGGCGCCGCCGAACGAAATGAAGGGCGGAGACGGACAGGAGATGGGGGCGGGGCGGGGCGGGGCGGGGCGCGCTATGGGCTCATCTGGGGAATGAGCCCGTGCAACGAGTCCCGGCGGGAGGCTAAAACAAAATGCGGGGGCGCCAGCGCCACGCCGCGCCGCGCACTGCTTCCACTCCCAAATAATGAATAAGAAAATCGTACCGAGAAAGATGTTCACTCGTCTTAGACGAGAACACTAGGGGAGGGGGAGCGAGGTGGAGGAGGCCTGAAGTGAAGGGGAAGAACGCATTGGGAGTGAGAGTTGTTTGCGGGTAGGGGGAGTTGGGAAGGGGATGCACGGAAGTGAAGTAGCTAGGGGAGAGATATGTAATTAAAAGGAAAGGCTATTGGAAAATAACGGTCGATAATGGCATACACAGCAGAGCCAGGGAGCTCCGAAGAGGTGGTGTGAAAGTGAAAGGGATTGGTACACGATTGGTGAAAATAGAAAAACTCAGATGATAGATGAATTTGTTCGGGATGTAACTCGCTTGTTGTGGCAAATATTTGTGTAGTAAATAGGACTGCTCCTGGTAAGAGCGTTCAATAAATAACATTTATACCTCTGTAAAATGAAGGATGAAGTGTCAGATGACGTGCAGCGAGTTATGTCTGGCAGGTAGCACGTGGTGACAACAGACAGATGGAGAATGACAAGTGACGGGTGACCGTTCGTGGGTGGGGAGTGGGGCGGGGTGGGTTGGGGGCGGGGCAGAGTAGTGAGGGTAGAGTAGCGACCAACAACCGAGGAGCGACAATGGGATGCGGGCGGCAGGTGCAAGTCAGAGAGTGACTTACAGCGAGTTCAAATAGTAAGTGCAAGCGAAAAAAGGAAGATGGTGAGTGAATGAGGACAAGTAATAGCTGGCGGAAGATCTGAGGCCGATCAGCTTCAAACCATCTAGTTCACGATGGAAGAATGCTGAAATATCAAAAGCTGGTGGTGTTTGATGTTGAGTGGGTGGCGTAAGAGGACTTTCAGTTACTGGCATAGACTCGAGATGAGCCGCGACCAATGAATAACAAGGGTCAAGGGTCATGTAACAGATTCTGAGAATGCTTTACTGTGAATAGTTTATTTGCTGTGAGTGTCAGGGTGGATGAATAATTGTAAACGACGCATAATGGCAGCGGTGAGGAACAAATGACACGTCATAATAGACGGCTGAAGACGGCTGAAGCTGAAATGCCAAATCTCAGTAACAGTAAATTACTGATGCTGATTGGTAGAATTTTTGTTATACTGAAATAACAGGAAGGTTTGCTACAAGAACTGCGAGGTATGTTCACAAAATTTCAAGATATACTGACAGAACCGCAGTGTGTCGTGAAAACATTGTAACAAACTATTATGATAGGTAGAGTCCGGATTCTTATGTAATTACTATTTGTTCCTTTTCAAGGTAGAATTCTCCAAATTGTGAACTTGGTAAATAGTTGTAATACTAACACAAAATCCAAAATTTTTAAACATATATTTGCACGTTTTGTACTATATTACATATTACATATATTTTTTCTTATTTTACTCACCAGAGGACACATTTGCGATTAAATAGCACATGAAGTTTAAAGCCGAATCATTTTACTTGGCTGGATATTTATTTACATCATTCATTTATTCTGTCAGGGAAAGGAATGCATTCTGTTCTGCTCTCCTTTGTCCTGTCATGCCCTACCCTGCCCCGACCTGCTCAAATTCATGCTGCTCCTTGCCACCGTTCTCGCCGTATTCTGTCTTACCTGACCCCGATACTGCCCGCCTTTTTACCAGGTAATGCATGATGTCACTTAATTTTTTTACTTCCTCGCTTCGGAGTGGAGAAAAAGTTATGTAAAGCTACGCGAAAAAACGGCGAATTTTTGGAAGAAAAAGTCTCATTGTGAAACCCTAATAATGAAGAAGCAGAAAAATCCATTTGTGAAATTTAGAAAAAATCTTCTAACACGTTTTGTAGCCAGAGTCCATGTTTTGTAAGTCCTTGATAGCGAAAAATCGATTGATGGAAAACGTCCGTTCGTCCGTCCATCCGTCCGTCTGTGAACAGTGATAGCGGCTAAACCGTTCGATTTTCCTCAAAATACATATTTCCCAATCAATCTGACTGATGTCGCGGCCTCTTGAATTTGAACCCGATATTTTAATTTTGGGAGTACTTTACATGACGTCCCTAGAACAATTTTAAAAAAATGGTTCCATCGTTTTGGATTAACTTTTATTGTTGGATAGTTTGAAGGACGTTTAAGAGAATGGTGCAGGTCTAATTTTCGTTGAAAACCCTAACTTTTCGAAACATTGCAAAAATTCACATTTTTTTCAGAATCTTACAACTACAATTATGAAGCTAGAGATGTTTTCCCCTAATGAAATCTTTTTCGTAAATACAGATTTTAAAGTACGGTCATGTACAATTTTTCGAAAATATGAGTACTTTTCGCGTAATTTTGCATGAAAATAGCGATGAGAAGGTACGTGCTGTTTAACACCACTAATTTTTCTTATTATTAATGTTTACTCAATGTATACAGAATGTTAACTATATCTGTCGACATTCGGTTCTTCCAGTATTTAAATAAAACCTTATTTAATGCGATTGACTGAGTAATTCATTCTGAAATGGAAGGATGTTTGCATAAAACTTAGAGAAATAATATATACGATTAAAAAACTATCGATTTACTTAAAAATGTTTCCCAAAAATACTGGATTAATTTTCAAAAATAGTTCTTATTGTGATATTAGCATTTTTTTACACTAATTCAAACTTTCTAATTCAGTATTTCATGCTGACTTGTCAAGTGGCGTGACTCCGTTAGGGTTAATTAGCCATTGCTCTGCCCAAGTTATCCATCGCGTCTGGTGTGGAACAGTGCTAAGAATATTATTATTAGATGTAGAAAGTATTAATGACGTCGTGGGTTTCTAACTTCAATTGCGAGTTCTAGTGCGAGAAATAGTGTTTGTGCAAACCTGTTGCCCTTTGAAGTGAAATGTACTCTGATTCTCTACTAATCATTGATTTTCCAAGATTGTACCATTGCTCTTACTGCTGGCAAAGATGAAAACATACTCTTCAAAAGATAGTAACTTCAGAGAGCACAACAAGTTTTATTTTTAAAATTTGTTTAATAAATATTTCATGAACGTAGTTTCAAATTGTGAACATTTATTATTTTTTGTTTTGAAATATTTTATAATTGTACTTTGGTAAAAAGATGTACGACACATTCTGTAGTGAACTTGGATCTTAAGAATTAAATCTTATTTTATATTTTTGTTACATATCCTTACCGTTTTCTTTACATATTTATGAACATATTTTTCCATTTCATACTACGTATTTTTCCGGTCTGTAATGATAAGGTGAACCCAGTTGAATGGCATGTAGCAGGACTGGCGAGTGGAGTTCAGTGGTGAGCGTGCTGATGGCGAGAGCTCGGGGTTTGGTACATTTGTGACGGGCAAGACGAGCGGGCCAGAGGCGGTGGAACAGCGTTCCGTATTCTGGTGCTAACGTGGCGAAAGAAGCCGCCTCCCTAATGCGTATTCGGCGAGTTTCTCACCCCGCTTCGCGTAAGGATATCTTAACGACCGTCGGATGTTCCCGGTGCGGAGCAGGCACCCGAGCAGCTTTTCCGCATCCAAGTTTACGCTACAGGTAGCACGAGCCGCATCGGAATGGCTGGCGAGAGCTGAGAGGAACACAACAAGGTGGAGTTACTGACTCGAAACATTCTTCTTAGAAGTAATTTCGCGTAAATACCTTTACTGCAGTTTCGTGAAAATGAAACGCAGAAAAAGACATTGATTCACAAAATTATGGCCGACGTAGTTGCCATGAAACTCGTTTAACTGTTAACTTCTAGAACATGTTCTAGAAAAATTCAATAGAATAATATGTTTTTACGTAAAATAATAAATAATATTCATTTTGATACTTTGAAATAGTATGAGAAGCTAAAAATATTAATGAAAATTTATCTCGTGTGCTTAATGTTCGATGACATGCAAGGTTTCATTTAAATTTCAAACAATTCGATTCGTCTACCTGCAAAATTCAATTTTTCTTCCAGTGCAATTTACAGCTTCATGCATTATGATTTTCTTTCAATATGTGTTAAGTCAAAAGTATTAAATCCTGGGTCAAGGCCAACTTCGTATGACAAAAATAAAATAACTTTCTATATTTTTATAGAAATATAAATTATAAATTTCTTGTTTAATTATAGTAACATTGCTTTAAAATTTGATTTTTTAAATTTACAACAGGAATTTTTAATTAATAATAAAGCATACAAATGCTGCATTGTAGAATTCATCTTATGTTTCTATCTTCTATTCTATTACAAGCTATAATTTCAGCAAGCACTGATATTAGGTCGCAACATCATATACTGGTATCCTAATAGAAGAATATTTATATTTTTCATGTTTTTTGTTTAGTTATTTTATTTGAAATAATTCATACATTTTCCAATTTTGTAATGCTTATTTAGGATAGAAACATTGGTAGTGCAATAGTTAAGAACAATGATTTTCTTAAAATCCTTGGGCTACGTTACTAAATTCAGTATGCCAAATCCAATGGATGACTAGCTCACTTCTTTCTAAGTAGATCCTTAATCAAAAGGAGCAATTATCAATGTGTTCTATTTTAAAAAATATTTTTTCTAACACTGAGTTTGATCATTAGTGGTCACTTGAAAATTGCAAACATTTTGGAAATAGTTTGTTACTCCACTCAATAATGGTCACGCAAAATTCTACCTCCAAAACTTGTTTGAGACACAACCAAAAAATTATCAGTTTATGTTACATTATTACAATACCAATATTAATTTTATTGTCATCACATTCTTCAAATATAAAAAATGGAGAGAAAGAAATAATCTTGGTTCTCTTTCTCTTCACTATAGGGCATAAGATTTGCGTTTTTCAAGTTGAAAGCCTCTAATTCTTATTTTTTATATTTTGTCGTTTCCAAATTAGTGAACATGATTACCACCGGAATTAGTTGAAGTATTTAATTTTGCCTGTCAATTATACCAGAGTTACATTTCAAAAATTTAACTTAACACACTGAGTATTTTCAACCCTCTGAAACTCCACTACCTCGAATTGGGTTTGAATTCGCTAACGATACCAGTGGATCCGATTAATTCACATTCTCTTGTTGAAACACCCACTATGTTTGGAAAAAGCCGATCGTATTCAGTTGAAACCTAACAGCTCCAATAATTATCACTGCATTATCACAGTTTACGGAACCATTTCCCTTATTTTCCAATATTTAATGGCCCTTAATTTCGTTCTTATTAATGTTAACTCATTGAGTTAAATAAAAACAACGTAAAAGAAGTGTTGGTGGCGCCACGGACAGAAATGATTGCGAAAGAGGATGTGATGCGTGTGATGACTGCTATGCGGGAAGATGACTGATGCGGTGGAGGAGTCGACTGCTGTGCAGGAGGAGACGACTGCTGCGTGGAAGGACTCGACTGTTGTGCGGAAGGAGTCGACTGCTGCGAGGGAGAAGTCGACTGCTGCGCGGGAAAAGTTGACTGCTGGGCGGGAAGAGTCGACTGCTGCACTTCAGGGACATTAGTTGATGCCCTAAACCACATAGCCGGTTAGATGGATATGAAGATTGTGACAGGTACAAAGAAATAGAAGTAGAGTCCGAGGTGGAGCCTCAGGGAAAGGCTAAGTGCAGGCGTACTTGCAAGTGGCAGCGGAAAGAGAGGAGGGGATTTAGAAAGGAGCTGCAAGAAGCGAATGTGCGAGTGCAGGCGGGGGCGTCAGGGGCACGAGGGAGGTATGTCGTTCACTGAATTCGGCAACGCATCACCGCATGACGACTGAAGAACACACGTGGAGACAGGGGGAGAGAGAGAAGAGCGAGAAAAGACAGGGAGAAGGGGAGGGAATGACGAGGTAAGGGTGAAAGGGAGATAGAGGGAGAGGCAGAGGGACGGAGACAGGGAAGAAACAGGACGAAAAGAGGGAATAAAAGAGAGAGCAATGGAGAGAGGGATCGACAGAGAGAGATGGACAGAGAGAGATGAAGAGAGAGAAGCAATAGAGAGGAGGGAGGGAGATATCGAAGAGAGAAGGAACTGTGAGAGGGATATAGAGAGAGGCAGAGGGAGGGAGAGGGAAGAAACAGGAGGGGTGAGGGAGTAAGAGGAGAGAGGACAGAGGGAGATGGACAGAGAAAGATATAGACAATGAGAAAGATGAACTGAGAAGGACTGATGGACAGAAAGAAAGAGATGGACAGTGAGAGAAATGGACAGAGAAAGAGACGGTCAGTGAGAGAGATAGACAGAGAAAGAGATGGACAGTGAGAGAGATGGACAGAGAGAGATAGACAGAGAGAGATGGACATAGAGAGATGGACATAGAGAGTTGGACAGAGAGAGATAGACAGAGAGATGGATAGAGAGATGGACAGAGAGAGAGAAATGGACAGAGGGATGAAGAGAGAGAGAGAAGCAATAGAGAAGATGGAAGGAGATTTCGGAAGAGAAGGAACTGTAAGAGGGGGAGGCTGAGGAGGGGGTGAGGGAGTGTGGGAGAGAGAAGACACGGAGTGTGTTGGGGCGGTGCCGGGTGCCTCGTGACAACGAGCTTCGCAGAGCGGACCGGAGCAATTAAAGAACCGCGGGCGTGCGCGCGCCGGTTAATGAAAAGGAAGCCAGTGGCTGCGTCGCAGAGGGGGGGTGGGGATGGAGAGAGCGTCTTCAGAAGGCATGCCGTCCTCCCGGCGGAGACGACTGGGGAAGAGAGTTGGTTGCGGAGGGACGAGAGAAGGAAGTCATTGTGGCGGTGGCAACTTCAAAGGACATGCGACTCGTGTTATCGAATATTTTTGTTTTCTCTGTTTAATTTTTTCTGTTTATGGGAAAAAGTGCGATGTTCTAAAAGTCCTAATATATATGTAATAAATCCTAAAATGTACATAAAATTACTCTCACAAAAAGTTATTTGACAATGAGAGAGATGGACAATGAGAGAGATGGACAATGAGAGAGATGGACAATGAGAGAGATGGACAATGAGAGAGATGGACAATGAGAGAGATGGACAATGAGAGAGATGGACAATGAGAGAGAGATGGACAGAGAGAGATGCACAGAGAGAGATGGACAGAGAGAGATGGACAAAGAGAGATGCACAGAGAGAGATGGACAGAGATCGACAGAGAGAGATCGACAGAGAGAGATCGACAGAGAGAGTTCTAAAAATCTTAAAATATATGTAGTAAAAAATCTAAACTGTACATAAAATTACTAACTCTCACAAAAAATTATTTATTCAATATGCTGTAAATCTAAAATGTCAAAGTGTTAATTTTTGAAATTTTAATTTCTTTCTAAATTTCTTTATTCTCCCAATTTTTTTCTCAATTATTTGTTCCATGGTGATTTTTGTTTCTTGGAATAATGTTAGTCCGCTCTTCTTTCATACATCAGTTCTTCTATCTCTTAGGAATTCTCTGTAATCATACTACAGTTACGGTGACGTTATTTGCAATTTCACTCACTGAACTTGACTCAAATTACCTAAGAACGTCTTTCTGATTTTATCCACCTTGTGTCTTTGTTATTATTATTATTATTATTATTATTATTATTATTATTATTATTATTATTATTATTATTATTATTACTATTACTGTTATTATTATTGGAAGTGTTCAATAACTTCACCTGAAGTAGGTGCATGCTTATTACGGTATATACAGTTTTAACATTTTCTTCCCCATACGTCACATACAGTTTTTGACTGTTTTTGACTAAATAAATAAAAAAACATTGCGCGTGGTCATGTTTAACCACAAAGCCAAGTAATGCTCTACCTCGGAAACACTAAACCAACCCCGTGTGTGTGTAAGGGGGAGAGGAAGATAAGACCATGAAGAAGGAAAGATCTCGCGCGGTCAGTTTTAGGGCATTCCTCCGGCGTTCACCTGAAGAAACCACGGAAACCCACCGATCAGAGCAGCCGGCTGCTAAACCTCTCCACCAAATAGGGAGTGAATTCCACCTATCTACGCAGCTAGTGTCGAAAATCCGCCACCATCGGACCACTTGGCCTAGAACACCCCGGAAAACGAGTCACCCCCGAGCTTTTCCATCTGCTTTGTGTTAATAGAGAACCTCGACAGTCCGTATCAGTCCCTGTCTCCCGATAGAACAGTGGTAATCATAGACTGCGGATGACAGCGGCCGTAGCGGAGGCGGCGGCGTTACCTTGGGGGAGGGGGCGCGGGGGCGGGGGAGGGGGTCGACACGCACGCCGCTGACAGATGCCGCGCGCCGCGCGCAATTACCCTGCGCTCCCGTTATTAGCGTGGCAGTGCCGCCGCCATGTTATTGCCTGTCCCCGCCGCGCCCCGCTCCGCTCCCCGCCCTCGCGGCGGCGGGGGCGAGTCGCCTTACACTCGCACCCGTAATTTGCCGGAGGAAAGGAGGCGTCGCCGTTGAACAGCGGGGTGAGGGCAGGGGAGGGAGGGACGCGGTAGCGTAGGTGGGGACGTAGCAAGGAGGTGCCGCGGTGGAACGGTGGAGTGCGGACAGGGGGGGGAGGGAAGACTGATTGATTGATTTTTTCGTGTTTCCGGGCGCATCAACTGCTTTGGTCATTAGTCCCGTGAGTGTAGTGCATGTTTTTTTCTCGGGAGATGGCGGTGATCTTACCCCGCTGGATGGTGAGATCCGGCGCCGATCTACCGTCGGCTAGTGGGGTTTCCCCCTAACCCGGACTCTCCCACCAGCGGGGCACTGCCCCAGCCGGGACAAGCTCTAAGCTCCCGACCGGTCTCCGGAATATGTGGTGGAGTAGTGCATGTTAGCGTTAGTGTGTGTGTAAGGGGAGAGGATAGGACAAGGAAGAGGAAGGATAGATCGCGCGCGGTCCGTGGCCCGTTTAGTAAGGTTCTGCTCCAGCATTCGCCTGGTGTTGATCGGAGAAACCACGGAAAACTACCGATCAGAGCAGCCGGCCGCTAGAATTCTCCTCCAGACAGCGACTGAATGCGACCTAGCTGAAAAGCTAGTGTGGAAAATCCTACCGCCGTGGGGAGTGTAACCTAGGACCTCCCGGTCAGAGGCGCTGCAGTGACATCAGTTGATGCACTGAGCTACCGCTCCCGGTAGGGAGGGGAGTGGTAGTAGAGGCGAGGACGGAGCAAGGGGGCGGGGCTAAGAAGGACGAGGTGAGACCGGATGGGGCGGGGTGATGTGTGGTGATAATCGGTGGTGAGCCGTGGTCGGAACGGGGCGAGGCGGCGGTCCGAAGCAGGACGGGAAAGTGATGGCGTGACAGAACTGGAAGGGGAGGGGTGAGGCGGGGAGTGGTAAGGGGCGAGAATATGAGGGGAGGGGAGGAATGGGACAATGCGGTGGGGATCGGGGTTGGGGGGCAGGCTTAGGTTGGGTGACGCGGCTGGAAGGTGGTGGAAGCTAGTGGTGGTGATGGTGGTGAAACCAGTAGCAGAAGCTGAGGCAAAAGTAATAGCGGGATTGAGCGGGGAAAGTCGAAGAAGGAAAGTGGGGTGTGAAACTCAATCAGGAAGCTGCCACTCGAGGTAAGGAGTTGGGGAAGAAACGAATCAAGTGAAGAGACACTGAGATCACGATTTAATTTTATTTTATTTATTTACTTTCATCAAAAAACAGCAAAAATTCTATATTTTTGCTCCTGAGGTATAGGAAACTTCCTCGCATCGGTAGAGAAACAACAAATTTGTTATTTTACTATTACTAACAAAATATCAACACACTTTTTTTGCTCTACTCCTAATACAACTAGTAAACGAGGAGCTCAACCACACGTGCAAATTTCGAAGCTATATTTATGTCCAAAAGCAAAACAAAGGGCCATCTCAGCATTTACTCAATGGATTAGTAAAAGTGGACGGCAAACCTGATCAATACAGGGATATCTGAAGTGAGTTAATAACTAAAGGCATATTTAGTCTTTTGAAAATTTTACAGGGAGACTTACGAGCGATATTGCCGTACAGGGATGAGGCTCTAGTACTAAAGCACGTATTAATTCTCACACGCTACATGGCGGGTCCAGGAATATCTGATGATTAAAATTATGTCATGAAAATTCCTTATCAAATGGCTACACCTTTGCTAAAGATGGTCTCATTTGTCAGTCTAAATCTCAATAAGAGCTTACCAGTAAGTCTATAAGAATAAATCTGGGCAACGATCGTTTCGACACTGACGTCTGTTACAATCATGGATGTAAAGCAAGTGAAGATATAGAGATTGAAAAGTAACTCTAGATAGGCCCTATCCTAGAATGTGCTCATGAAGAAATCATTTTAACACCCGGGATGTATGAATACTGTATTAAAAGAAGCTAATTTCGAACTTGTGATTGTACAGAGAAGTATGCTTCGCCTCTAAAATTATAATTCGAAACGCAATACGAAATGCTAAATACGGAGTGAATGGTAATAGTAGTTTATGCAATTAGTTTATAATGTTAAGCTTTATTGCATGAGTACATGTTTTGAAAACGAGCGACGTTAGGAGTGAGTTTTCAAATTTATACGAATGCAATAAAGCAACATTATAAACGAGTTGCATTCGCTATTTTTTTGTATTACAGCATTATAAATTTACAAGAGAATCAAACTTAATTTCGCGAAACAACTTTCTTCTGACGTCTCGGGTGCTTGACATCCAACGCCCTCTGGAAATCAAATTCAAGATGGCATTGTTGACATCCGTGCGAGAAAACGGTGGTCGGCTGTTCCGTCTTCTTCTACCTCCCCACGATTCTCTCGTTACTATTGGCTGAATGTGTGATGACGTCATGTCGCGTTTAAGAATGGCGATGACGTCATGTAGCGTGCGATAAAATACTGGATTATGCACCATTCGGGGTATCGAAAAGGGTCGTTTATAATGATGGTATACAAAAAAACGACATACCTATTTAGCTAGTGTCGAAAATCTGTCGGAGTGCTCAAATTGGTCACGTGCTCGTGCGAGAGTCAAAAGAGCATTGAGGCGGGTTCTCGGAAGCAATGGTGGCGGCAGTGGTCTGCACTCAACAGCGCTGCGAGAAATGCATGTGCGGTTTGACGCTCTCCATCGATAGCTTCCAGGAAGCTTCATCAATAATCCGTAGCACTCGCAGTCAGATCTGAGCGCTAGCAAGCAGCCTGCGGCCCGGGAATTCGTCAAGTCATGAAGGGAGTACATAGAGGTACGAATATGATAGAGGACAGTGGTCGCCAAACTTGTGAAGCTTGTGAGCAACTATACCGTTTTCGATCCTACTGTGAGCTACCAAAAAATCAAGACAGAAAAATATATTTTTTGAAATTTTAACATTTGTGTATTGTCTATAAACTTACATTTCTATTAAATAAGAAACAAATTTTAATACAACTGTATACAAGAAAAATAAATTGAAATGCAATTGCACTTTACAAAAAAATTAAGTATACTTAGTAAATTTACTAAGTATATTTTAATTGGAAAATACTTACTAAATTATAAGTGTAAGAACAGATTTTTCATCTGACTTGTTAATGAGAAGAGTGGCACTCTTTTTTTTCATCAACAAGTTTTTTTTTACGAAAGTAGGTTGTGACTACCATTCGAATACAGTGGCCCAAACATTCATCAGTTGTTTCTGGTTCTGTACTTGTTTGTGCACTGTACCACAAGTCCAGGTTAGCCAACCTTGAGCCTCACCGCGATCTCCAAAAAAGTGCCTCGCCAGCTACTAGTAGATCGCGATCGACGGTTTGGCGATCACTGATATAAGAGTCTGTCATATATGGGAATGTGTGAATGATTTCTTATTTTACTTCCAGGCATGTGAACTACTGTAGCCATTAGTCCCGTAAGTGTAGAACATGTTATATTTAGGGAAAATGGTGGCGTTCCTCCCCTGAACTAGTATGTCCTATAAAGTACGTGTGAATAGTTGATTATTTTTTGTTCGGGTCTTTTTAGACCCCAAGTTTTACTGACAAGTGGAATTTGTATACATGAATGCGTACGACAACATACCGGTTGTAAATAATTGATATTATATAAGAATACCTTTTCTAAGTTATTTTCATTAACATAATAAATAATATTTATTCTTATTAAATATTTCATAAAAAGAATAACCTCTATCGTACCAAAGAAAGCCTCCATTGTTGATTCATAATGCTTGAGAAATATTTATGAGTTCGTGAAAATTATTTCGAGATAAATCTAACGTGAGATAAAAATTAAAAGTATCAGATACATTTCTTTAAGTTCATAACAATATCTTTGTAGTGAGAATGAAACAATTAAAGACTATACCTTAGGTGAAACTGGTGCCATGTAACGAAAAAATTACTAACTCTCTAATAAAATTTGGAAAATATGTGAAAATGTTTTGGCATCTGATTAGTAAGGGCCCGAAGGCATATTTAGAAGACTGAAATTACCCTGCAAATATTCAGGAAAACATTAAATTAATGATCGTGGAGTCCAAAAAGATCCCCGATATGGTACGGGGGTTAAGAAGTGTCAACTGTAACTGGTCATTAGTACCGTAACTGTGGTGCACGTTACATCGCCAGAGCGGCTAGCTGCGAACTCCAGAGCGGCTTGCGAGATTCATCCCTCCTGGTATCACAGCCAGCAGAGCACCGCCCCAATCAGGGCAAGCTCCAAGCTCACGACTGGTCTCGATTGATTGATTTTTTCGTGTTTCCGGGCGCGTCAACTACTGTGGTCATTAGTCCCGTTAGTGTAGTGCATGCTTTTTCGGGAGATGGCGGTGATCTTCCTCCGCTAGATGGCGAGATCCGGCGCCGACCTACCGTCGGCTAGTGGGGGGTTTCCCCCTAACCAAGACTCTCCCACCAGCGAGGCACCGCCCCAGCCGGAACAAGCTCCCGACCGGTCTCCCGGAATATGTGGTAGTGTAGTTCATGTTAGTGTAAGTGTGTGTGTGTAAGGGGAGATGATATGACAAGGAAGAGCAAGGTCAGATCGCGCGTGGTCCGTGGCCCGTTTGTTTGGGTACTGCTCCGGCATTCGCCTACTGGTCTCGACATATGTGGTATTGTGTGTGTATGCTTGTGTTTGTGTGTGTGTGTGTGTGTGTGTGTATGCGTAAGGCTAGAGGATGGTACAAAAATTGAGGAAGGAAAGATCAAGCGTGTTTTGAGGCCCGTTTGTGAAGGCACTGCGCTGGCATTCGCCTGGTATTGATCCGAGATACCACATAAAAGTACCGATCAGAAAAACTGGCCGTTAGAACTTTCCTCCAGAGAAGCGCCTAATTCCTCTTGTGTATCTAGTTAGTGTCGAAACTTCACGGTATTCGAACCCTAGGACCTCCTTGTATTCGAAATCTGTAGATGCGAGATACAATCCACTTTTATGATATGCGTTTGGATGCTTCTTCCTCTGTGAATACGGGGCATAAAACATCTTGCTAATAGCCATCTATCGTAAAGGGAACCTCAGTGAAAGTGAATACGTTAACCATTTGCTATACAATTTGAAACTTCGAAATGCATTTGGTGTTCGAGATAATGGGAAACAAATGACTTGACCACAAAAGATTTTTGAGGCTTTGAAACAGCAGAACAAAGTTTCGAGTACATTTTCTTTCTGTACTGAATGCTGAATTACAAAAGTGCAGGTCCATTAACGTGGAAAATTAAAAAGTGGATATTAAAACGATGCTTACCAAAATGCTTCATTATTAACGTCCAGAACGATGAGGGAGAACGAATATCACCTGTCTTGGTTTTAATTGCAAACAAAAGTGAATGGAAGAACTACATAAATAGATATTTCTCATAATTATTTCTAGTAACAGTCTGATGGTCTCGTTCATATCAACTGTTTCACTATCCTCAAATATTTGGGTAAGTAGTGCAAAAAAAGTCTTAAAAATACTACACGCGATTAAGGAGCTATCAGTGTTATTCATTTTGTCTGGTGTTGTCACAACTGGTTGAACTCCCAGCAATCGGCCATGTTAGGCTGCTGATCTTGGTCGTTTTATTTCTCAACTTTTAGTTTCAACTGTTATGGCTAGATATCAGATGTTTAGGGAAATGCCTATTTTATTGTAACAAAATTATTTACAGGCTGATAATAGATGGGCACAAATCATGACCAATGACATATAACGACGTGTTATAATGCTTATTTTTGCTTTTTAGTATAAATGCCTTTTTAAAGCAAACCAAATTAGAATTATCGTTCTTTTATGTACTGTTGGCTTTTATGTATTATTTTATATACAATGCTAAGATATTAGATAATTGGCCGTGGTCCAACGCGACCATTCATTACAAAATCTTCAATTTAAGTGTTTTAAAATACGAGAGAATTCCTAAAAGTATACCAACAGATGTTCCCCATTTCCTTATTTCAAAAATATCAGCCATGTTCTAAGAACATGGTCGATTGACATTACACTGAGGGCAACGAAATTTTAAGTGGAAATAAATGTAAAATCCCAGAAGGTTTCAGTGTTGCTGATCTGAGATATACGCCAGTAGATATTGGGAGATCCTTCTCCACATTCAAACTGATTTTGTCTCCCAATTGGCGCAAATTTGAAATTTTAATCCTTGAAAAGTTACTGGTAATATATTGCAATGCAAACTATTAAGAATAAAATGTAGAAGAGTTGTAAATATGTAAATCTGGTTCGACATTGAAATGTACGCATTTAATTTATCCATTTAGGATTACAAAATAATGTAGACAAAAATTACCAGCAATGATTTGTTATTGTGTATGTAACATATGACAGTATCTTTTTTCGCCTTATCTTTGACATTCTAAATGCCTTTCTAGGCGCCTAAAAGACGATTTTTCAGAATGTCCGAAAGAATGCTGAGTCGAATGTCCGAGAGTAAGCTGAGTCGAATGTCCGAAGGAATCCTAAGTCGAATGTCCGAGACCATGTTGAGTCGAATGTCCGATAAAATGCTGAGTCGAATGTCCGAGAAAATGCTGAGCTGATTGTCCGAGAAAATGCTAAGTCAAATGTCTGAGAGAATGCTGAGTCAAATGTTCAAGAGAATGCTGAGTCCAATGTCTAAGAGAATGCTGAGTCGAATGCCCGAGGGTATACTGAGTCGTATGTCCGAGGGAATCCTGAGTCGAATGTCCGAGAGAATGCTGAGTCGAATGTCCGAGAGAATCCTGAGTCGAATGTCCGAGAGAATGTTGAGTCGGATGTCCGAGAGAATGCTGAGTCGAATGTCTGAAAGAATGCTGAGTCGAATGTCCGCGGGAATCCTGAGTCGAATGTCCGAGGGAATCCTGAGTCGACTGTCCTAAAGAATCCTGAGTCGAATGTCCGAGAGAATGCTGAGTCGAATGTCCGAGAGAATGCTGAGTCGACTGTCCGAGAGAATGCTGAGTCGAATGTCCGAGGGAATGCTAAGTCGAATGTCCGAGGGAATGCTGAGCCGAATGTCCGAGAGAATGCTGAGTCGAATGTCCGAGGGAATCCTGAGTCGAATGTCCGAGAGAATGCTGAGTCGAATGTGCGAGAGAAGGCTGAGTCGAATGTCCGAGAGAACGCTGAGTCGAATGACCGCGAGAATGCTGAGTCGAATGTCCGAGGGAATGCTGAGTCGAATGTCAAAGAGAATGGTGAGTCGAATGTCCGAGGGAATGTTGAGTCGACTGTCCGAGAGAATGCTAAGTCGAATGTCCGAGAGAATCCTGAGACGAATGTCAGAGAGATTGGTGAGTCGAATGTCCGAGGGAATGCTGAGTCGACTGTCCGAGAGAATGCTAAGTCGAATGTCCGAGAGAATTCTGAGTCGAATGTCAGAGAGAATGGTGAGTCGAATGTCCGAGAGAAAGCTGAGTCGAATGTCCGAGAGAATGAGACTAATGTCAGAGAGAATGGTGAGTCGAATTTCCGAGGGAATGCTGAGTTGACTGTCCGAGAGAATGCTAACTCGAATGTCCGAGAGAATCCTGAGTAAAATGTCGGAGAGAATGGTGAGTCGAATGTCCGAGAGAAAGCTGAGTCGAATGTCCGAGGGAATCCTGAGTCGAATGTCCGAGAGAATGCTGAGTCGAATGTGCGAGAAAAGGCTGAGTCGAATGTCCGAGAGAATGCTAAGTCGAATGTCCGAGAGAATGCTGAGTCGAATTTCCGAGGGAATGCTGACTCGTGTCAGAGAGAATGGTGAGTCGAATGTCCGAGGGAATGCTGAGTCGACTGTCCGAGAGAATCCTGAGTCGAATGTCAGAGAGAATGGTGAGTCGAATGTCCGAGGGAATGCTGAGTCGACTGTCCAAGAGAATGCTAAGTCGAATGTCCGAGAGAATCCTGAGTCAAATGTCAGAGAGAATGGTAAGTCGAATGTCCGAGAGAATGCTGAGTCGAATCTCCGAGAGAATCCTGAGTCAAATGTCTGAAAAAGAGCTGAGTCGAATATCCGAGAGAATACTGAGTCGAATGTCCGAGGGAATGCTCAGTCGAATGTCCAAGAAAATGCTGAGCCGAATGTCCGAGAAAATGCTGAGTCGAATGTCTGAAAGAATGCTGAGTCGAATGTCCGAGGGAATGCTGAGTCGAATGTCCGAGGGAATCCTGAGTCGAATGTCCGAGAGAATGCTGACTCGAATGTCTGAAAGAATGCTGAGTCGAATGTCCGAGAGAATGCTGAGTCGAATGTCCGAGGGAATGCTGAGTCGAATGTCCGAGAAGATGCTGAGTCGAATGTCTGAAAGAATGCTGAGTCGAATATCCAAGTAAATGCTGAGTCGAATGTTCGAGAGAATGCTGAGTCGAATGTCCGAGGGAATCCTGAGTCGAAAGTCGGAGAGAATGGTGAGTTAAATGTCCGAGGGGATGCTGAGTCGACTGTCCGAGAGAATGCTAAGTCGAATGTCCGAGAGAATCCTGAGTCGAATGTCAGAGAGAATGGTGAGTCGAATGTCCGAGGGAATGCTGAGTCGACTGTCCGAGAGAATGCTAAGTCGAATGTCCGTGAGAATCCTGAGTCGAATGTCAGAGACAATGTTGAGTCGGATGTCCGAGAGGATGCTGAGTCGAATGTCTGAAAGAATGCTGAGTCGAATGTCCGAGGGAATTCTGAGTCGAATGTCCGAAGGAATCCTGAGTCGAATGTCCGAGAGAATGCTGAGTCGAATGTGCGAGAGAAGGCTGAGTCGAATGTCCGAGAGAATGCTGAGTCGAATGTCTGAGAGAATGCTGAGTCGAATGTCCGAGGGAATGCTGAGTCGAATGTCAGAGAGAATGGTGAGTCGAATGCCCGAGGGAATGCTGAGTCGACTGTCCGAGAGAATGCTAAGTCGAATGTCCGAGAGAATCCTGAGTCGAATGTCAGAGAAAATGCTAAGTCGAATGTCCGAGAGAATCCTGAGTCGAATGTCAGAGACAATGTTGAGTCGGATGTCCGAGAGAATGCTGAGTCGAATGTCTGAAAGAATGCTGAGTAAATTGTCCGAGGGAATTCTGAGTCGAATGTCCGAGGAAATCCTGAGTCGAATGTCCGAGAGAATGCTGAGTCGAATGTCAGAGAGAATGGTGAGTCGAATGCCCGAGGGAATGCTGAGTCGACTGTCCGAGAGAATGCTAAGTCGAATGTCCGAGAGAATCCCGAGTCGAATGTCAGAGAGAATGGTGAGTCGAATGCCCGAGGGAATGCTGAGTCGAATGTCCGAGAGAATGCTTAGTCGAATGTCCGAGAGAATCCTGAGCCGAATGTCAGAGAGAATGGTGAGTCGAATGCCCGAGGGAATGCTGAGTGGACTGTCCGAGAGAATGCTAAGTCGAATGTCCGAGAGAATGCTAAGCCGAATGTCCGAGGGAATACTGAGTCGAATGTCAGAGAGAATGGTGAGTCGCATGCCCGAGGGAATGCTAAGTCGACTGTCCGAGAGAATGCTAAGTCGAATGTCCGAGAGAATCCTGAGTCGAATGTCAGAGAGAATGGTGAGTCGAATGTCAGAGAGAATGCTGAGTCGAATCTCCGAGAGAATCCTGAGTCGAATGTCTGAAAGAATGCTGAGTCGAATATCCGAGAGAATGCTGTGTCGAATGTCCGAGGGAATGCTGAGTCGAATGTCCGAGAAAATGCTGAGCCGAATGTCCGAGAAAATGCTGAGTCGAATGTCTGAAAGAATGCTGAGTCGAATGTCCGAGGGAACCCTGAGTCGAATGTCAGATAGAATGATGAGTCGAATGTCCGAGGGGTTTGCTGAGTCGACTGTCCGAGAGAATGCTAAGTCGAATGTCCGAGAGAATCCTGAGTCGAATGTCAGAGAGAATGGTGAGTCGAATGTCCGAGGGAATGCTGAGTCGACTGTCCGAGAGAATGCTAAGTCGAATGTCCGAGAGAATCCTGAGTCGAATGTCAGAGAGAATGTTGAGTCGGATGTCCGAGAGAATGCTGAGTCGAATGTCTGAAAGAATGCTGAGTCGAATATCCAAGGGAATCCTGAGTCGAATGTCCGAGGGAATCCTGAGTCGAATGTCCGAGAGAATGCTGAGTCGAATGTGCGAGAGAAGGCTGAGTCGAATGTCCGAGAGAATGCTGAGTCGAATGTCCGAGAGAATGATGAGTCGAATGTCCGAGGGAATGCTGAGTCGAATGTCAGAGAGAATGGTGAGTCGAATGCCCGAGGGAATGCTGAGTCGACTGTCCGAGAGAATGCTAAGTCGAATGTCCGAGAGAACGCTAAGTCGAATGTCCGAGGGAATCCTGAGTCGAATGTCAGAGAGAATGGTGAGTCGAATGCCCGAGGGAATGCTGAGTCGACTGTCCGAGAGAATGCTAAGTCGAATGTCCGTGAGAATCCCGAGTCGAATGTCAGAGAGAATGGTAAGTCGAATGCGCGAGGGAATGCTGAGTCGAATGTCCGAGAGAATGCTAAGTCGAATGTCCGAGAGAATCCTGAGCCGAATGTCCGAGAAAATGCTGAGTCGAATGTCCGAGAGAATGCTGAGTCGATTGTCTGAAAGAATGCTGAGTTGAATATCCAAGTGAATGCTGAGTCGAATGTTCGAGAGAATGCTGAGTCGAATGTCAGAGAGAATGGTGAGTCGAATGCCCGAGGGAATGCTGAGTCGACTGTCCGAGAGAATGCTAAGTCGAATGTCCGAGAGAATGCTAAGTCGAATGTCCGAGGGAATCCTGAGTCGAATGTCAGAGAGAATGGTGAGTCGAATGCCCGAGGGAATGCTGAGTCGACTGTCCGAGAGAATGCTAAGTCGAATGTCCGAGAGAATCCTGAGTCGAATTTTAGAGAGAATGGTGAGTCGAATGTCCGAGAGAATGCTGAGTCGAATGTTCGAGAGAATGCTGAGTCGAATGTTCGAGAGAATGCTGAGTCGAATGTCCGAGGGAATGCTGAGTCGAATGTCAGAGAGAATGGTGAGTCGACTGTCCGAGGGAATGCTGTGTCGACTGTCCGAGAGAATGCTAAGTCGAATGTCCGAGAGAATCCTGAGTCGAATGTCAGAGAGAATGGTGAGTCGAATGCCCGAGGGAATGCTGAGTCGACTGTCCGAGAGAATGCTAAGTCGAATGTCCGAGAGAACGCTAAGTCGAATGTCCGAGGGAATCCTGAGTCGAATGTCAGAGAGAATGGTGAGTCGAATGCCCGAGGGAATGCTGAGTCGACTGTCCGAGAGAATGCTAAGTCGATTGTCCAAGAGAATCCTGAGTCGAATGTCAGAGAGAATGGTGAGTCGAATGTCCGAGAGAATGCTGAGTCGAATCTCCGAGAGAATCCTGAGTCGAATGTCTGGAAGAATGCTGAGTCGAATATCCGAGAGAATGCTGTGTCGAATGTCCGAGGGAATGCTAAGTCGAATGTCCGAGAAAATGCTGAGCCGAATGTCCGAGGGAATCCTGAGTCGAATGTCCGAGGGAATTCTGAGTCGGATGTCCGAGAGAATGCTGAGTCGAATGTCTGAAAGAATGCTCAGTCGAATGTCCGAGGGAATCCTGAGTCGAATGTCCGAGAGAGTGCTGAGTCGAATGTCCAAGGGAATGCTGAGACGAATGTCCGAGAAGATGCTGAGTCGACTGTCCGAGAGAATGTTGAGTCGATTGTCTGAAAGAATGCTGAGTTGAATATCCAAGTGAATGCTGAGTCGAATGTCCGAGAGAATGCTGAGTCGAATGTCTGAGGGAATCCTGAGTCGAATGTCCGAGAGAATGCTGAGTCGAATGTCCGAGAGAATGCTGAGTCGAATGTCCGAGGGAATGCTGAGTCGAATGTCCGAGAAGATGCTGAGTCGAATGTCCGAGAAGATGCTGAGTCGAATGTCTGAAAGAATGCTGAGTCGAATATCCAAGTGAATGCTGAGTCGAATGTCCGAGAGAATGCTGAGTCGAATGTCCGAGGGAATCCTGAGTCGAATGTCCGAGGGAATTCTGAGTCGGATGTCCGAGAGAATGCTGAGTCGAATGTCTGAAAGAATGCTCAGTCGAATGTCCGAGGGAATCCTGAGTCGAATGTCCGAGAAGATGCTGAGTCGAATGTCTGAAAGAATGCTGTGTCGAATATCCAAGTGAATGCTGAGTCGAATGTCCGAGAGAATGCTGAGTCGAATGTCCGAGGGAATCCTGATTCGAATGTGTGAGGGAATCCTGAGTCGAATGTCCGAGAGAATGCTGAGTCGAATGTCTGAAAGAATGCTGAGTCGAATGTCCGAGGGAATCCTGAATCGAATGTCCGAGAGAATGCTGAGTCGAATGTCCGAGGGAATGCTGAGTCGAATGTCCGAGAAGATGCTGAGTCGAATGTCCGAGAGAATGCTGAGTCGAATGTCTGAAAGAATGCTGAGTCGAATGTCCGAGAGAATGCTGAGTCGAATGTCCGAGAGAATGCTGAGTCGAATGTCCGAGGGAATCCTGAGTCGAATGTCCGAGAAGATGCTGAGTCGAATGTCTGAAAGAATGCTGAGTCGAATATCCAAGTGAATGCTGAGTCGAATGTTTGAGAGAATGCCGAGTCGAATGTCCGAGGGAATCCTGAGTCGAATGTCCGATGGAATCCTGAGTCGAATGTCCGAGAGAATGCTGAGTCGAATGTCTGAAAGAATGCTGAGTCGAATGTCCGAGGGAATCCTGAGTCGAATGTCCGAGAGAATGCTGAGTCGAATGTCCGAGGGAATGCTGAGTCGAATGTCTGAGAAGATGCTGAGTCGAATGTCCGAGAGAATGCTGAGTCGAATGTCTGAAAGAATGCTGAGTCGAATATCCAAGTGAATGCTGAGTCGAATGTCCGAGAGAATGCTGAGTGGAATATCCGAGGTAATCATGAGTCGAATGTCCGAGGGAATCCTGAGTCGAATGTCCGAGAGAAAGCTGAGTCGAATGTCTGAAAAAATGATGAGTCGAATGTCCGAAGGAATCGTGAGTCGAATGCCCGAGAGAATGCTGAGTCGAATGTCCGAGAGAATGCTGAGTCGAATGTTCGAGAGAATGCTGAGTCGAATGTCTGAAAGAATGCTGAGTCGAATATCCGATAGAATGCTGAGTCGAATGTCCGAGAGAATGCTGAGTCGAATGTCCGAGGGAATCCTGAGTCGAATGTCCGAGACCATGTTGATTCGATTGTCCGGGAAAATGCTGAATCGAATGTCTGAGAAAATGCTGAGCCGAATGTCTGAGAGAATGCTGAGTCAAATGTACGGGGTCTAGGAAAAAGTACGTAGTTGGAAAACAGTCGATGTCATGGATAATCTACTGTACTCGCGCGATACCCTTCCACTTTCATATACCCCCACTGCTCTGCAACTAACTGAGTGTCTGAGTCCACTATAACGTCGACTCGGGTTATATTGCCTCTGCTGGCGAATGAGCGTGTTGAAAGCGGGCCTTATAAGCTCACCGTGTGTTCTATCAGCAGAATTTCTCCCCGGAATGGACACCTGGGCGCTAGCTTCTATCCGCACTCCCGCAGGCACAAGTATGTCCTTGGGCTGGTGTACGGATTCCGCCGGCACGCAGTTATCCCTCTCGGGAACCTTCCTATTTAAACCTGGATCAGCCCACTCTGCCAGATCAGACAAGCTTGCTCTGTCAGCTCAGACAGCTCTACAAGCTTTCCAGGCTAGTACTAGAGTCGAATTAAGCGCCCTCTCCTTTTTGCCTAGAGTGTTGGGTCGCTGGCGAATGAGCAGCAAGCCGGGTACTTCAGATCGTTGGGCGGGTGATGCCACGTGCTGCACCCTATTGGTGGCTGCCCGAAAACAGGATCGCCGGGTTCAACTATCCGATACATACATTAATCTCAGTGTAATATAACTATGGTAAAATTCAAGAGGTGCAAATGTGTAACATTATGTGAAATTCATGTATGTTTCTCAATCTTAAATAACTGATATTTTATTGTAAATTAAGAAAGCATTAATCTTTGTCCATGGTACTAATTGTATTATTTCATTCAATCCTGCGAGTCTGATGTAACTATCAAATTAAATGAAATATTAGTGTCTTTAATGCAAAATACTCTAGTAGTTCTACGATAGCGCAGAAGTTAAGTCACGGCCGAAAGGCTTTTTGTTGAGCTGTAGCATTACCGAAAAGAAAAAAAAGTGCTGCATTAAAATTACTGTTGACGTAGCTCAATAGATGACCGATTGCTTCTGCAAACCAGTAGTGGAGGAAGGTATGTAAGTTCTGAAAGAATTCATAATTTGTATGCATGAATATTGGTTTTCATTTACTTTAAATAACTATCTCTTAGAAAATAGATGAAATGAAAATAATATAAGTATGACACATACTTCCAAGTGGAACAAAGTACTTGCAAACTATGTCATAATAAGGGCATTTTTTCCTAAGGGGACATTCCTTTTTCTCATTTACTAGTGAACGATTACGTAAAGAAAGAACTTTCCTCGAAGGGGCGGACTACTTATAACGGAGAAGTGGGTTTTATTTGAGAATGGAATTTTGGTATTTAAATATGGAATTATTTATCAATTGCGAAACAACAAAGCACACATAACTAGTGAAATGAAAACATACATATACAATGTTTATATACTACATACAGATTTTATAAAAGAATACAGTACTGAACTGAACGAGAGGTAATGGAAGTTACAATTTAAACTGATATGAAAACCAAAAAGGGAAAAGTGTCTAATTTTGACCAATTTTTTATTTATCATTTCCATGCTTAAAATAAAGATTCAATTAAAACAAAATATGTATCACAACAATATCAAGCTATGTATTTTCATTTTAAAATACAATATATTGCCTTGTTTCTGGTAAATAGGAATGGAACAATTGAAATTGTGCAATCGCTCTAAATTGGAATACGGGAGCATAATTTGGATTTACAGTCTCTCAAGTTGCATCTGAAGAGGAATGCACGTCTGAGTAAGAGCGTGTGAGTAAGCGCGTGTAAGTTAGAATGTAAGAAAGAGCGTGAAAGTGTAAGTGGGGTCATGAGAGTATATGTGGAAGCAAGAGACTTTATAGTATATAGGAGCATGGGAGTGTAAGTGGGAACGCGAGAAAGTAAGTGGAAACATTGTTTGATTGATTGGTGGTTCTGGGCCTGCCAACTGCTAAGGTTATTATTCCTGTAAGTGTGGTGCAAGGATTTTGCTCAGATGATCTTCCACTGCTGAACCGTGAGATCAGGAGCCCACCTAACGGGACAAGTGGGATTTTCCCGAACTAGGTATTTCCTACAAGGAGGGCATCGCCCCAGCCAGGACAATCTATAAGCTCTAGACCGGTCTTCCGGCATATGTTGTAGGGCATGTAAATGTATGTATGTATGGAGTGAGGATATACTCCAGGCCGTGTATTAGGCCGCACTAAATTCGCAATATGGCAGCTTGAAAGATTTCCTGTCGGAATAGCCAACTTATGAAACTATAACTCTGATCAAGTCTCTCGCTTTTGTTTTGTTTGTTGTCATTCACAATCCTCGCGCGGTCTCGAGTCTTGTCCACTGTTCAATAATACATGATTCGTTTTTCAGTAGAATTAAAAAGAGACGTTCATCTATAAACGAATATTAACTCTGTGAATAATTATTAAGTTAAGTAAGAATTATCAACTATTGCAAGCTTAAGAAGTGTTAAAAAGTGTCAAGTGCAAATGAAAAATACAACCTCAAAAGTTATCTGCGGTCATACTTCTATGTTATTAATGCTTTTGAGATGTGTGTCAACAGTTCCTTCACGTTTTGAACTGGTAGTAATAAGTTTTATTGAACGCAAATAAATACCACAATTATTGAAGTTAATTAACGTGATATACATGGTAGTTTTTAAGTGATCTAATGAAATTTTCCTAACAGTCCAGTTATGTCAATATCAATGCAAATGCATCCATTTGATTTATTTGTTCAATTATTCATTAGCTTTTAAAAATAGGTTAAAAAAATAATGAATATCATCATTTGTATAAGTAAGTCTTCAATAACTTATCCATTGTTACCAGAGACAGTCTCTCTCTTTACCCATTTTTTCACCATTTCAATAGGGTGTGATTCATAAGATTGGAATAAATGGTAATAAATATGACTTTTTGATTTTTTTAAAGATGTTTATTTAAACAGGAATGTACACAATCAATATAAATGGCACATTAAATATATAGTTGCACAATAATATTGAATCTACTCTCTTATTGTGACTACATCACTATAAGCTTCTCCCTGAACATGCAGTTATTACACAGTAAACCCTCATTGCTTGTTAAATAATTCAAATCAAAAGTATATTATACTTCAGTTTCCATTACAAATTCATGCCAAATAATTCCCAATAGGCAGCCAAGCAGTACAAGATTAATATATTGTTTATTTATTGCCAGTTAAATACACTTTCTTGCTGTGAAAAAAATTCAAGGTAAGACAACGGTTATTTTCAACATTAAAATTAGAGTATTGTACCAAGGAAATTCAAAATGCATGTGGAATTTAGAGAGAGATGCGGTGCTACTTGCCCAAAACCAGTATTACAAGTAATGTCACAAATGCTACTAATCAAATAAGGTTACAAACAAGCTACAAAAACTGAAACAATGTTGACAAGACTATTTACAAATACATTTAGATATACAAGACAAGTACATCTGTGAAAACTAAGAATTATAATAATTAGAGAGATGATTTTATATCCTAAAAATCTTGAAATATGCATCTATGACCTAAAAATTCTGAAATATGCAATTAAAAATAACAATATTTCATTTCATGTGATACTTGGAATGAAAAGATGTATTTTTGTGCAAACATAATATAACCTAGCTCACTTCTCAGGAGAAATAATTGAAGTAATTATGCACCTTCATTAAGGACATTGTTTGTCTTGTTTCATTCTTTCTGCTTGGTATAAAAAATATATCAAGAAATATCCTACATTTGCACAAGTATTTTATTGTCTATAGAAAAGAAAAAACACAGTGTGACAAGCTTTTTCTAATCAATGACTGCTCCCAAATAAATAGATTCTATGACAACAAGGAATGGTTTAGAGATAAGTCTCTCTTTAAACAAAATAAATATAGGAGCATAAAAATATGCTCTTATTATTATATGAATATGCACCAACAGGAAAAAATTGCCAAATTGCACTAACATATTAATCTACATAGCATCCAATTCTAACCACATGTCAAGGAATTTCATTTAGCTATGCCCTGAAGCAATAGACAAAAAAATGCAAAATCATAGATATGCACTCCCTATTAATAATAATAATAATAATAATAATAATAATAATAATAATAATAATAATAATAATAATAAATTACTGCCTTTGGTGTGTTGGAGTTTGTATTTCTATAGTAATTCCTCAGGAAGCACTCTCTTTTAAAAATTATAATTTCATTCTCTCTCACATGGGCATACTTGTCTCCCTTTCCCTAAGTAAAACCCATGTTCTTCACTATTCGCTTTAGGGAGGTCTGAGAGCCTTCAAAATTTACCGTTTCATCTCCCACAATCTCTGTGTACAGGTTTCTTATAGAAATACCACATCCTACATAAAATATAATCCTTGGTGCTTGTTAAATAATACATAAAACAACACAAAATGATCATTGTTTATATTAATAAAACTGTATACTAACAAACTAATTAAAAAGTCTAATTGATTACCTGAATTCAAACTACAATAAAATTTATTGGAAATTGCATCCTTAGTGAAATTGTCAATATCTGTGATTGGACGGGATCTTTTACGGGTCTTTTTGGGTGTGGTCAGAGCTTCTTGTTTTTTATATTTGTTGATAATACTATCAACTGACTTTACACCCACCTGTAAACACACAACATCTTGAAAAAAGAAAATTAGATTTATTACGATTAATACATGAGTAATGGTAAAGATAATTAACAACTATACTCATCCCAATTTTAATTAAGAAAATTACACTTGTAAGTTTTAAAAGATAAGATGTAGAAAAGAAAAGAAAAATCAATCTTACCTGTAATAATTTTGCCACTCGCGTTATTAAACAAGAGTGGATAACATGGACCTTTTCTTCCACTGCTTCCTTCCACAGTCCACAAAATAAATTGATAATTCCCTTTTGAAGAGAACTTTGAATACGTGTTATCTTCAAAGGTTCAAAATTAAGTATAGACTCGGATGTTGTTGGGCTATCCATTATTTTCCAGTTATAATTAAAATGAATTCAGAAAAAATAATAATAATAATAAATATAATTAATCTAAAACAAGAAATACTAAAGGGACACTTAACAACAACAAATAATGAACTACAATAACTATTTCAATTAACTTTATTTTTATTACTAAAGAAAACAATTGAAAAATAATAAATAAAACTCAAAAACGCCTAGTACTACTAAATAAATAAATTGAACGATAAAACGCAAAGAACGAAGAGCACCAAAACGCAAAATGCAAATCTTTAGCAACACTCGTAAACTAACACAACTTCACTTGTATGGTTTTGAATGTTGGCGAAATCTACGGAAGTAGTCATTGTTTCATTGCAAACTTAAATTTTACAAAATGTCCCTACCGCTTGATAGTAATATATACAGGGTATTTGTGTGACGGTTGTCAACAACTTTTGCCAACATAAAACGAAACG